>APFE030719377.1:0-13743 GCA_000404065.3 Pinus taeda | reverse complement strand
CACAAAGCCTTCGTCGTAGCTTCCCCTGATACATTCAGCAATACTGAATCTGAGACACATAATCGTATTGTGCTCTTTGCCTTCCGATCCAACTTCTTCCATTCTTCATCGGTCACTCCTGTTTGTTTAGTACCCGGATCTACCACGATCCACTGATCTTTATCCACCACCAGATCCTCCATCTTGAGTTTCCACAACTCAAAACTCTAACCATTGAACTTCTCAATCTCTATCTTTTCGCTGCCCGCCATCTTCTTTCACCACCAGAACCGATCTCGCAGATCTCCCACTGAACAGGGTCTACCATAGGCCCGAACGAAACCCCTCAGCAACAAAGGCGTCCCCTTGAAGCCAAAACAGCTCTAATACCAAATGTAGGTTTTAACCCCGTACATAAATTACCTGCATACGAATTCTAAGTCACATAAAAATAAACAATGCGAGAGCATAACACATAAAAACACATATGCACAGAGATTTTCCATTGGATCCCAAAACCTGGACTACCAGCTTGATTTTTCATTATGTTCCTTTCAATGTTACAATACATATTTATACATGCCGAAGCATCCAATACCATGGACCGAAAACCATCGCGTCCAAAACCATGGACTGAAAACCATCGCGTCCAAAAAACATGTGCGAAAATCATGCACAAAACCATAGGTGGGTCCGCCCAACCCAACATAGGGTCCAAAACCAAAATTTTATGGGGCGCTGCCCCGGACCCCATAAAGTGGGGTTACGGGTACCCCTCAAACCCCCTGTTAACTATGTGGAAAGAATATAACACAACCCAACAAATTCCTAAGGGGAACTAGCAATCAACTACCAAGAGGTTGGAAGAAAAACTAAATTCCTAGAGGTAACTGGTAGTCAGTTGCTGGAGCTTGGCAACAAAAACTGTGCAATTCCTGCTGGGAACTGTCAGTCGCCTGCTGGGAACTATTGGCAAGAAAAATTGCGCTAACACTAGGAGGTTGGCCTACTGGTCACCTCCGTGTTGTTTCTAAGCTAAGCGAATTGCTAGGTAGCATAGGACTTGCTCATGAAAACTGTGCAATTTTCATGTTGGGCAACCAGTCGAATGTCAAGAGGGCTGGCTAGTAAAACGATGCAATTTTCCGAGGGAGACAAGGACGGGCACTTAGTTTCTATCCAGCTTGTCTGTGCAACTTTCTTAGTTAATGGAGCAGGCAATGTCTATAGCCTTTGCGCAACTTTTGAGGGGAGTCAATCCCAAGTTGGCTACCGGGTTGAACTCTCTCATTGACCAACATGAAGTTTGATCGATTTTCTTGTGAGAAGCATAGCTTGAAATGGCTTGCTTGCTGCTTTTGCATTGTTCTGGATGTCAGTCGATCGAGTCGATGGTGGGGTGATAGTCCAATTGTCAAAGGGGAATCCAACCATCAGAACTTCAACAAAGCGACTAAGTGTGTGAATGAGCAAAAGATGCATACATGATCTTGCAAATGCACACTCACATGACTTGATGATGAGATGACTCAAACCATACAGACACACATACTCAAAATGACTGACTGATGGTGTAAGCGACAAGTGAGACACTTGTGATTGATCATTGGTCGACTGTGACGACACTTGTATGACAATGAATTTGACTCCATGTGTGAGTGCAACAGATGTTTTCATAGTGAACATAACAACTACACACGAAGCAAATACTTTGAGTATAACCAAAACATGGTCACAACCATGAATTTGACATCAACATGCAAAAAATTGGGTGAAATGATCAAGCAAGGTGGGTGCGAAGATTCACACAAGCTCACAGGGTGAACCTGAGTGTGTGTAATCATCAAGTAAAACTCTCAAGGGAGGCCCTGAAATTGGGTGCAGACCAAAATTTTTAAGGGTGGTTGTAGCCACTACAATAGGGGGAAACTTAAACAACAAAAAATAATGCATAACATGAACACATAATTGAAGAAAATCTAAAACAAAACATATATGAGCTAGAGGTTCTTAACAAATATTTAATTTAGGAAAGGGAAGAAACTAAGGTTCAAAATGAGATACTCAAAACTCAAAATTACATATACTTCTACGCGTGTGACATTGGTACAAAAAGAATAAGAAACCTAAAGTTCAAAACAAGTTTCTTAAAAAGAGGGTCAGAGGATTACAAGGCATAATTCTAATGAAGAAACCTAAGATCATGTTTGGCATTAGAAAGAAGAAAGAGAGTACTAGCTTGGATGTACTTGCACAGGCCTTAGAGATCATTCGTTAAAGGAAGAAGGAAGAACCAATTTTTCAAATTTTGGTGCATGAGGACATGCAAAACTTTGGTGTGGGGGAATGTTGAAGTATGGAATTGTTTCTTTTTTACTATCATTTTTCCCTCTTATTTCATCTTCTTTCACCTTCTTATCACTATTTTGTAACAAACACAACATTTTTAAGGTCAACGTCAACTCTCAAAAAGGTATTCATAAATCCATAATTAGAATCTCTTCTTCTTAATGAATTATCATGAAAATATTCTTACAATTATGGAATTACAAACATTCAGCAACTAATATTTGATAATGAAGCAAAATGCATTGTTAGATAGGTTGCAACACTCCAATAAAGGGAAAAAGATTGCCAAAATGTGGCAAATGGGTCCTAAATGGATAACCACCTACTGGGATCACTTGGAAAGCTACGTGGGTTAAAGAAATCTTGAAGTCAAAGATAAAGTCAAACTTGGGAACTGCGTGTAGCAATCAAACATAGGCAATGGAGAAATAACAAAAATCAAGCGAGTGAAACTCAAGATTGGATCAGCTATCAATATTATAGATTGAGATAAAATATCCTATGACTTGCTTTTTCAATATCAAGTCATAAAGAGATTGAACTCTAAGATAAATTGGTATCATAGGTGTCGAATTTATTCAAAGCATATCGTCTTAAAACTCTTTCAAATTCATTTTATTAATTTGTATAAATTTTGTAAGCAAGACGAGGAACATAAGGTTATTATTACTAAGTTTATAGTTCTCTTATGGAGGAAACTAATAGTCTATTTTATAATACAAATCACTATTGTTTTCAAATGCGCACATAACAACCTTTGATCACTAATCAAACCTGCACTCTGAGAGGGCCCCCTAAGAGCTGTGAGGTCTTCTTCATAGTTTTTGTTTTGTTTCCCACATTATCATTTCTTTTAAGAAATTGTTTTCCATTATAGTTACATTTCTGATTTTTTTCATTTGGTTGCAGAGTACTCATAAACAGAAAACCATTAAAAAGATTTATGTTATTGAATGCATCTTCTTTCTAGCACTTGATCATTTCATAGTTCAAATTGATTTCTTAATTGTTAATGAAACACTCTTTAGAAGAAAAGCACACGCAAGTAATCATTCTCAAGTTGTAAAGATTTTCATTTCATTTTCTGTAAGTAGATATTTTTTATGGAAATTTCTCCTTCATGCAATTAATCTAGAATTTCTTTGCTGCAATCTAGCATAAGAGTTTCCTTCTACAAGATAGCGTAGGATTCTTTGCATTCTGCAAAATAGAATTAGATTGTTTCTTTCATGAACTTTGGATTTTCAACATTTTACTTTCATAAAATAAAGTTTTGAATTCTACAACTTAAGATAGATTTCAATTTCTGCAAAGAAGAGGTTTTTAATTCATTTAATTAAGATTTAATATAACCTTAAAATTAAGGAACATGTGTGTAATTACTCTCCAATTTGTGTCCATACTTAGAAATAGTTTCATTTCTAGAATCTATTAGTTCAAAAGAAGAATCCTAGAATATATAGTGGACATACATTTCACAAGTACACAAATCTTGGTTGACAATTAATGAAGGAAATTAAGAACAATTAATTTACCAAACATGTCCCGTAATAATTTTTTGTGTCCATGCACTCAAGCTCCACCATACACATCATCTTGGCCTTCTCCCTTGGCGATGCATTGAAATTATCGGGGTGACCTTTCCTCTTTTAGAAACTTCAAGGTGGTGTAGATGAATGAGAAGGCTCCTCCCTGCTCCAACATGGTGTAAATGTTGGCCCACCATGCAACATCCTCCTGGAAATAAAATCTTGGGAATTTTGTACTTAACATCATGGGATACTACTAGGGTGATATGTCCTATCCGAGGTTTCCACACCTGCGAGGATGTCTACGTGTCCCACCAGAACCTCTTCTCCATGGTTAAACGTATATATCACATTATAAAATATATAGTTCCTCCACCTTAATTATGTCGAATGAACCAACTCCCAACCCCACTACATCATGTCATCCTGGAGGGATCCGAACAAGTCTTTATTGTAATATCCAAGGACATACTTTTGGGGTTACGTGTACGGAAAGGATTTTCCCATGGCATCCAATGACACTGATCTCTTTTGTTATTTATCCTGATCAAAATAATGTAGAAATATAAGAAAATATAGATCAACAAGTTGATAATAAGCCACTTTGAGGTGAAAACCTCCCTTTAAATCACATAAATGAACAATTATTGGATCATTCAAATGACAAGACCTCCTTGGTATATATAAGAGTCTAAAGGGTCAAAATATAATTAAGGCCTACATAACAATAATAATGTAATGGAACAACAATAACAATAGTGGGATTCTATGAGGCACAACAGTAAGAATATGGGGGCTACACTAGTAATATAGGGAATTAACATGCCTCTCCTTCAAAAAAATGTTATCCTCTACGGTTAAGTAGTTTTGGATGCTTCTGTATAAAATAATCTTTCTCTCATGTGGAATAATCAACAGGTAAGTTATTCACTTAATGAGATAATATGAAATTGAACGATTTTGTAGTTTCGAGAATGATTTCGACAAAATCACATAAAAAAACTTTTGTCAATTCCTTAATGATTTTGTAGCTATCAATTTCTTGTTTCTGTAACTGCTTCAGGATCCAATATGATTTTTTTCTTCCTCGTCAAGTTCTAGAAATATAGTTTGAAATGGGATATTTTCACCTATAACCTTCTTTAGGCATGAAACATGGAAAATTGGGTGCACTTGTAAAGATGAAGTCGACTCCAATTTGAATGCCATAGTATCAATATTTTGCAACACCTTGTAGGGGCAATAGTACTTGGCTGATAACTTATCATCCTTCTAATATTTCTTAAGGGACATTTGCTTGTAGTGTTGTAGCCGTAAAAATACACAATCTCCCACATCAAAAGTTCTTTCACTATGATGTTGATCTACCTATTATTTCATTTGATTATGCACCAGAGTTAGGTTATCCTTTAAGAGTTGGAGAGCTTGTTGTTGATTCTCGATGTGATCTTTCACTACACCATAAAATTTTCTCTTAAATATGTGATGGATGGTGGACAATATCCATAAAGCGGAGTCATTTTTACTGCAGTATGGAAGGAAGTTTTATACCACCATTTTTCCATAGGTAACCACTTGAACCATTATGTTTGTTTAGGATATACAAAGAAACAAATTTATCCTTCCATACATTTGTTCACTATCTTAGTTTTCCCATCAAATTGAGGATGATAAGATGAGTTATGAGCTAGTTGATTACCAAGACAAGAAAATAATTATGGACTCATTTGGTAGTCCAAAACGTTGGTTTCATAAAACTCTATAACAGGTCATTCCTCTATTTAAAACTATCCTCACCTGTATGGATTCATTATTTAATAAAATAATTATGTCTAAAAATTTCTAGTGGACATGAGATATTTGTCACTTACAATAATCTTTGGGTTTCCATGTACCTTTTGAATTGTTTCCACAAATGCCATAGCCACTGTACTAGATTTGAAAGGATGAGATAGTGCACAAAAGTGTACATACTTGGAAATTCTATCAACTACGACCATGATGACACTCTTTCCTTTATACTTGGGTAAACTTGTGATAAATTCCATTGAGACGTCCTCCCAACACGGACTTGGAATGGCTAATGGTTGTTAAAGACTTGGGGTCTTAATTGTCTCAACTTTATTTTGTTGGAAAACCAAACATTCCACCACAAACTTTTGAATATCATATTTGAGGCCATCCCAAAAAATTCCTTCTTGACCCTGTGGTAAGTTTTTAAAAACCCTCAGTACCCTCCCATTGGAGAGGTGTATAATTCTAAAAGAACCTTTGTTTCAGTTGGGAGTTCTTACATATATATAAGATATATTTGTACCACAGTAAATCATTTTTCTACATAAATGTATCAAATGCATTGGGATCTTGCTACAAATTTTGAATGAATGTCCACACCTCCTTTTCATTCTTCCATCCATCCCTTGCTTTAGTTATCCAATCAAATAATAGAAATGACAAAGAGAAATGCCTCCACATTCTCATCCCTTCTTGAGAGTGCATATACAACAACATTTTTCTTCCCATTTTGTAGATGATTTCACAGTCATAACCCAACATCTTTGTGACCCATTTTTTCTTCTCTTCTGAAGACATTTTTTTTCCAAGACGTATTTAAGACTATCATGATATATTTTTAACTTGAAGTGTCTTTCCATTAGGTAAGGGTTCCATTGCTTCAAGTCATGTAGTATTGTGAACCTTTTCTTATCATAAATAGGTTTGTATAAACACTTTTCCTTGGTTGTTTGACTTTCAAAAGAAATGGCTTTTCTTTCTTGCACTAAAACAAAACCAATGTCATTTCCCAAGGCATCACATTCCACAATAAAGTTTTTTTTGAAGTCTAGCATAGCTAAGACTAGAGCTCATAATATTGCCTCTTTAAGATGTTCAAAGGACTTAGCTGCTTCTAGAGTCCAAAAAGATGCATCTTTCTTCAATAATGTTCTTAGACGTGATACTATTTTCCAATAATTCTTAACAAATTTATGATAATACCCTATCAAACCCAAAAATCCTCA
The DNA here is from genome assembly GCA_000404065.3 of Pinus taeda. Taxonomy (NCBI): domain Eukaryota; kingdom Viridiplantae; phylum Streptophyta; class Pinopsida; order Pinales; family Pinaceae; genus Pinus; species Pinus taeda. The sequence goes on along the minus strand of APFE030719377.1, from coordinate 6,866 downwards.
AATACTCTTTAAGATTGTGGTGGATTTCCATTCCTCGATGGCTTTAATTTTGTTAGGGTCTACCTTAACACCTTATGAGATACAATATGACCCAAATATTCCACTTCCTGTAGCCCAAAGAAACATTTGGATGGTTTTTCATACAATCATTTCTCCTCCAATAGTTTGAGCACCATCAACATGTCAAACATGATATTTCCAAGACTTTTTGTAGATTAGTATATCATCAAAAAATACTAACACAAATTTTCTAAGGAAAGGTTTGAAAGTGAAATTCATCAAACCTTGAAATGTGGAAGGTACACTAGTATGGCCAAAAGGCGTGACTAAAAATTCATAATGACCTTCATGAATTCTGAATGTTGTTTTCAGAATGTCTTTTATCTTCATTCTAATTTGATAATATCTTGAATAGAGATCCAACTTGGTGAAGTAAATTTCTCCATGTAGTTCATCAAACAATTCATCAATGACATGAATGGGAAATGTATCTTTAATAGTGAGGTTGTTGAGCTCTCTATAATATGGACACATATGCCACAATTTATCCTTCTTATGCACCAATATGATCGGTGAAGAGAAATAACTTTCGCTAGGTTAAATTATACCTCCCTCTAGCATTTCTGCAACCACAAATTCAAATTCACTTTTTTGGGTATATGGATATCTGTAAGGTCTAATTTTTGGAGGAACACTTCTTGGAATCAAGTGAATAGAATGATAATGATCTCAAATAGGTGGGAGACCTTTGGGAGTCTCAAATACCTTGGAATGATTGTCAAGGACTCTTTGGATATCTCAAGAAATTGATGACTTAAATGTTGGAACATCTAGTGAGAATAATTATTCAATTACCCCTCACTGTTCCTTCTTCAAAATATTTTTCACACCATTAGGGTTGATTATCTTCTTATGTTTCTTTGCAATACTCATTAATTTAGTTTCCTTCCCTTCCCAAAAAAGTTAAATTAAATTTCTTGAAAATTGAAAGCTATTGTCCCCAAAGATTGTAACCATTTGACTCCTAATACAACATCAACAACACCCATTGGAATGGCAAGCATTGGGTTATTCTATACATGTTCCCCCATGGTTAAATTGATATTATGGAACTTACCTGAGAAATTTATAGCTCCTCCATCTACAACCATCACTGGATACTCTCGCATTGGATATAGAAAGAAATTCAAATCTATAACTATCTTACAATGAATAAAATTATGGGTACTACCTGATGATCCAGGTGGCTCCAGACACTGGCAAAAATCCCGAAGGACTTAGGAAGGGTCAAAAATAAAAGTGTTTGGATTATGCTCAAACTAGGTTCATGTTAAATATCTCATCGTCATGATCGCGGTGGTGTGAATGGCTCGTTAATCTGAGTCCGGATGAGGAAGATAGAGGCAGTCAAAGTTGGGTTGACTTTTGCTGACGCGGCAGGATTAATGAAGGCATAATTTGGACTTTTTCCAATGGATAGAATCTGGCCAACTTTGGCCAGATTCCGGGTGAAATTGTCGCCTGGTGAAAATGACTCCTTCGGCCTAAAATCAATATTTTTAAATGTGTCCATGTTGTTGTTAATAACAAAAAATATTTAAAAAAAGGGCGGCGGGCCACCAACCCCACCACCCCAAACCTTATCAACAATATATATTAATAGAGGGGTGGGCCACTACCCCTGGCCCCTCCCCCCATACTCTGCAACCACTGTGGTCGGGTGGGTTGTTACCGTGCATGCACCATAAATGTGGGTTGACCCTTGAGGTGCGGACCCAACATCCAACCACCATCAATGTTAATGGTATGGGCCACCCAAGGTGGGCCCAGCTTGACCTCCCATCCAAAAACTAATGTGTTGTTATGTAAAAAATGGAGGTGGGGTTTGACCGCCCAACCTCCTCCACAATACTTGGATCTTAAACAAACTCCACCGACAGAGGTCTTGTGAAGTCTGTCAACATTATTTTTATTTAAACTCAATTCATCATTGTGCCTAGGCAGCATGGAGGAACTAGGAGCGGGCATGTAAATTGAGATGACATTATTTTTTTAAGTAATTTATTGTAGGTGGAACCATGACTGAGTGAAATTTCCAAGAGAGTGAAATTTTTGTAGTGTCCAAATTGGACAAATTTTAGGTTGATCTTACACCTCTCAATGACATGAACACGATCGCGCAGTCGGTTTCCAAATCTGAGCAGAAGATTTGCAGAGGACCCAGAGGAGGGAATCTTTGAGGAATCTAGTAGGAATCTAAAAGATCCCTTAAGCCCAGATTTCCACTTTCTCAAAATTCAGAAATTTGACTATCGATTTTGCACTATTTGATGCCACAAATTTGATGGTGTGTTCAGATTTTCCATTTTCTCATTTCATTTTTCAGCGACTTTTCTAAGTGGAGTGCAGGTGTCAGCATTCATGTGTGAGCAGCCATTTCCATGAGATCTGATGCTGCAAGATTGATGGGACGGCCAGGTTCAACAGTTTGACTTCCTTTTCTTCAGATGGCCCCTAGATGTGAGGTATATGCAGTGTGTTCATGTACTTCTTTTGCTATGCATTGTGCTGGACAGATCCATGTTTGATGTTTGATGAGGGATCTTATTTATTACTTGTTTTCATGATTCCTTCTTGATGTGATGTGGAATGATTTGTGGGATGTACTTGTTGTCATGATTCATCATGTTTTATTTGAGGTCCCTTTGTCGTCATGTTGATTGGATACTCATGTTTTCGCCATGTATGTTTGCATTTAGATCCCTTTCATGCCATGTTGGCGAGATGCTCATTTTTATCATGCATGAGTTTATGTCATACTGATAGGAGTCCTTTTTGACTGAGAGTTCATGTAGCAGAACATCTCTTGGAGCCACTCCTATGTGAGGGAATTTTCCTTGTATGATAGCGACATCACATCTTATGTACATCATCACTATTGACAGCACTTAATGCAGTGGCCTACACCATCTTGACACCGGGGCTTGGAGATGTAGTTCCTCCTAGAAAAACTCTGTTATCAATGGCTTATGTTTTCATGTGCTGATGATTGTCATGTTCCTCTTCTTTATAACATGCAAAGGTATTCATTTATGTTCTTTAAAAAATGCAATTTAACACGTCACAAAAGTAAAAGGTTTTGGAAGGGTCCTTCGTCACACCTAGACCTGGATCAAGTGGTATCAGAGGGGTCTTTGCATCAATGTGAATTGTAAGTGTAAATAATGGAACATGTAGTGACAGAGGATGAAAAAGCGATGTACGAGACCATGCTCAAAATTTACAAAAGGGTGGAAATAATGTATGAAGCTCTATAAAAAGAGATAGAGAGAAAGGAGTGATTGTAGCTTTAGTTGTAAGCCACGGAAGAGGCCCTGGAAGAACTGAAGCACAACAACCAAAGTCTTCAAATAGATAACGTTGAATTGAAGATGTGTCTACATGAAGAGAAAGAGGAGAAACATAGTTTGCTACGATAGCTGCAAGCAAAGGAAAAGGCCTTGGAAAAGCTATGAAATGACCCATGTGAGGTAAAAAGTAATTTTCCGCATTCACGTATGTGTCCTGACGATGATTTCAATGTTTTTAAAAATCATACCACAAGAATTGGCTCCAAACTGTTGAAGAAAATGGGGTATGAAGGAAAATGCTTAGTCGTTAATGGCCAAGGAATTGTCAACCCCATCAAAGTGGAGGCATTACCCTGTCAAACAAGACTTGGGCATGTTAGAAAGGAAGTTGGGGAATGCGCCGAGATAGCTAGCGACCCACCAACAACAGATGATGAGAGGCCCTCATCAGATCTTTCCAAATTGACAAAGCAGGTAAAAGATGTTGATTTCCTTTCGGTTTCATCGTCACATGGTATCATTTCCATTGGAGATGTGGAGATCCCAATTACAGGGACAAACATGAGGCTCCTTACAAGGATGAAGCATGAGAAGGAAGAAGAACTTGTTGTTAATAACCAAGGCATAACTCAACCATTGGAGGTTGTGTAGAGACCTCAATTTGCAGGCTTGAGATACACCAAAGGAGAATGCTCGAAGGTGTCAGATTCTTCCGAGACATCGTTGAAATCGTCGAGGAAAGAGAATGAAGGGAACACATCCCCATCATCCCATGGCAATGCCCATTGCAGGGAAAGAACTGACGCAAGCTCTCATCACCATACTTACACTAGATATGGCAAGGAAAGGTATAACCACTTTTGACATTTGAATGTCCATTTCGATTATAATCATGTTGTTAAAGATGAATGTAAATGGAATCAAAAAACATGTACCTTTTGTGGATTACATAACCATCCATTTTCTAAGTGTTGGAAAAGAATAGCAACACAAACAAAGAAGAGGCATGAAAGACCCTCTCAACAACAAGTAAAGAAACATGTTAAGCAGATTTGGAGGAAGAAGATATATTGTATTCATTGTGACATAAATGGCCATCAAAGAGCCACATGTTGGAGGCTCCATCCAGAGCGGCGTCTTAAAGACAAAGCGTCCATGCATGAACTAGGTGCTGAAGTTGTTCGACAAGCAAAACTGCCACAAGGAGGCGACCCATTCACATTGATAAGTGAAAAATGGTTCTGATATATGTTAGCTTGTCATGGACGTGCTTTGGTAAATCATTTGTTGCATTTTTAAAATGTAAAAGTGATGATGTGTTTTCCATCACTTGTTCAGCAATAATGATGTTTGGTCTTATTATGTGTTGCATGGTAAACTATGAAAGTGATGTTGTGTTTCCATCAATTGTCAAAACAAAAAAATAGTGTTGGCCTTATTCTGTAAGTCATGTGTTGCAGTGATGATTTGTTTTTCCATCACTTGTTGAAGCAAAAATGATATGTTGGCCTTGTTTTCATAGTTGGGGTATTGTTTCCATCCTGATGTAAACTTGACCACCGAGTATGTGTTATAAACTCGTGGCACGTATGGGATGCTTGGGTCATTAGTTGGTCATAAAAGTCAACCACGTAATTTTCAAAACAATGTACTACGGGTTGTAGAGGTTGCAAGTGTCGGCTCATCGCTTAAGGCTTCAAAGAACAAATGTGAAGGAGATGGAAGTGAGACCTTTTCAGGACACTTGTGATGCAGACAAGGTACAAAGAAGTTGCAGATTATTTTCCATGCTTTTGGAGGACCAAAAGCTCCTCAGTGGGGAGGATTGATCCAGGTGGCTCTTGACACAGGTAGAAGTCCCAGAGGACTCAAGAAGGGTCAAAAATAAAAGTGTTTGGTTTATGCTTGAACCAGCTTCATGTTAAAGATCTTGTCGTCATGATCGTAGTGGTGTGAACAGTTCATCAATCTGAGTCCGGATGAGGAAGATAGAGGCAGTCAATGTTGGGTTTACTTTTGCTAACTAGGCATGATTAAGGAAGGAATAATTTGGACTTTTTCTGGTAGATGGAATCCTGCCAACTCCAGCCAAATTATGAGTGAAATTGTCGCCTAGTTTACATGACTCCTTCGGCCTCAAATCAAGATTTTTAAAAGTGTCCATGCTATTGTTAATAACAAAAAATATTAAGAAAAAGGGTGGCAGGTCAGCAACCCCACCACCCCAAACCTTATCAACAATATATATTAACGTAGGGGTAGGCCACCACCCCCGGCCCCTCCCCCCATACTCCACAACTACCGTGGTTCGGCGGGCCATTACCGTGCATGCACCATAAATGTGGGCCAGCTCTTGAGGCATGGACCCAACATCCAACCACCACCGCTGTTAATGGTATGGGCCATTCTAGGAAGGGACAAGTGAGGTGGGTGGGCTGCCTAAGGCGGGCCCAATCCAACCTCTTTTCCAAAAACTAATGTGTTTTTATCTAAAAAAAGGAGAAGGTGAGGTTTGACCACCTGACCTCCTCCACAATACTTGGATCTTAAGCCAACTCCACCAACGGAGTTCTTGTGAAATCCGCCAGCATTATTTTTATTTAAACTCAATTCATCAGTGTGCCCAGGCAGCATGGAGGAACCAGGAGAGGGCACAAAAATAAAGACGACATTATTTTTTTAATTAATTTATTGTAGGTGGAACCATGACTAAGCAAAATTTCTAGGAGGGTGAAATTTTTGCAGTGTCCAAATTGGACAAATTTTATGTCAATCTTACACCTCTCAGTGACACGAACCCGATGGCACAGTCATTTTCCTAATCTGAGCAGAAGATTTGTGGAGGTCCCGGAGGAGGGAATCTTTGAGGAATCTATGGGGAATCTAAAATATTCCTTAAGCCCCAGATTTCCACTTTCTCAGAATTCAGAAATTTGACAGTCGATTTTGCACCATTCGACACCACAAATATGATGATGTGTTCAGATTTTCCATTTTCTCATTTCCTTTTTCAGCCACTTTTCTAAGTGGAGTGCAGGTGTCAACATTCATGTGCAAGTAGCCATTTCCATGAGATCCAACACCGCAAGATTGATGGGACGGCAAGCTTCAGCAGTTTGATATCCTTTTCTTCAGATGGCCCCTAAATGTGAGGTATATGTAGTGTGTTTATGTACTTCTTTTTCTATGCATTGTGTTAGGCTCCTATACCAATAGGTTTCATCTTTCATGATTGACAGTGGAAGGGCTAAATATGTTCATCATTGCAGGTTGCAAAGGTTCCATATTTTGTGTACATACTATGAAAATTAAAAATTAAAAGAGGGTATGCCTTAAAAGAATAATCAAAGGGCAAGAAAATCAAATGGTCAAGAGAAAAGTGAAAAAGAACCCCAAACTAAAGACCAGGAAAGTGGCCAGTCAAAATGCCACTACTACCTTTTGGGCAGTATCATACTCTACAAATACTACTGCTAATCATACTTGATGGATGGCCCAATAGTCTAAACTGGACCA
>APFE030719374.1:668-21158 GCA_000404065.3 Pinus taeda | reverse complement strand
TCCTGGTGTGATTCAATTGTGGTCTAGCACGGATTTGGGCTCCCACGTACCGTCACGTATATATGGGGAGACTCCACCAGGTTTGCATCCTTTATCCATAGGAAGCCGAGTCTGCCGCCTTGTGAACCGTAACGCATCGAACACAACATTTGGGAATATTGACTGCAGTACGGAAAGTCCTTGGTTCTCATACGATTGCCAAGGTGTATAAGCAGTTTTACGGATTGCTTGGTAAACCTTTTGCTTAGAATCTTCAGAGCAGTCACTTTTGATCCTTTTTGGACTCCCTAAAAGAAAAGGTGTAAGTGAGCGTCTTGTCACTTCGCGCTCATTAAACATTCGAAGGAGAGAGAGTCATCTTTTCGTCCTTTTCTTGACTCTCGAAACATGAAAAGGTCAAGTTCAGTTCCCGTGTCTTAAAATTTATTTGGCCACGATAATATTACCTGGTTAGATCTCGTGTGCATTTAGTTTTGAGTAGGTTTTTATTGTTATCTTGCTTAGGGTCGTTGTTTGATCATCCTGGCAGACCCATCAACTCTGTCTTCTGTCCCAAGTGACGAAGGGTCTCCATCTTCTGTTGCCCCTGAAACTCCGGTTTGTGACGCTCTTCCCATTGTTCCGAGCATCCAACCATTGAATTCTCGAGCTCCAGAGGACGATTTCTACGAATTTTCTTGGAACCCTATTTGGGAGCCCTCTAAAGAGGATTTTCCCGCCACTCCTGTCGGTGTCCCATCTCCAATGGCTTCTTCCGATATGGGCGACACTTCTCCTGTGTCGAGTGGCCCGTCCGTCATGTCGAGTATAGATACTCCCATTCCGGCAACATCCCCCATCATCTCTACACCCTACACTGTTACGTCTTTGGGTGTCACGGTGCCGGCGCGCTACAGATCTTTGAGGGATGCTATGAACTCTGCAGCTTCCTCTTCTGTTTGGGATCAAAACATCGTCCCTACCACAGGACTGTTTGTTTCCCAAGTCCACCATACTGCTGTTACAACAGTCCCCTCCAACCCGACTGTTTGTGTCGCGGTGTCAACTCCAGTTGTTAGTACCGTCACAGCATCATCAGCTGTCACTTCTGCCGCGGGCCCATCTCGAGGTCCAACGTAAAGTGGTCAACCGTCACCCGCTTCTAGAGTTGTGCACCCCGCAAGTGGTGCTCCTCCTTCTTCCGATCATATGACGGCAGAGGAGACATATTTTCAATACTTGCGTAATGTCCAGAACCCAGATGAGCAAGGCCCGTATTATGATCTTGAGAATCATTACTTGTTTACCTCCTTGCCTGAAATACCTTGTGATGAGATTTTCGTTCCATTGAACGTGGCTTGGGGTACCACCGGCTATGGTGGCAGCCAGTACCATCCGGGACAAGGACAGCAAGGACCACCCTACCAGGGTCAACAACCCTACTCGCAACGTAATCATGGGCAGCAGTATGCTGGTCAAAATTACCTAGGCCAACAGGGAGACCCACAAGGACAACCCAATCAGGGACAACCTTTGGTCTCTAGTGGTCCGACTTTTACATATCTTGGGCAACCTTCTGGAATCCCGGGACAACCCAACGCCCAACAAGGTCAACCAGGTACCCAGCAAGGCTACCCTTCAGGGCAACCTTATGGGAACCAGGGACAACCTTATGGGCAGCAAGGTCAACCCGTAAACCAGCAAGGCAACCCTTCTGGGTAAGGGGGTCAGCCTTACGTGCAGCAAGGCCGGCCTACCGCTCAGAAACCCTCTGGTCAACAAGGACAATCCTCGGTTGCGCAAGGGTAGCCCCTCACTTAGCAAGCTCGACCTTCTGGGCGAACAGGGCCGTCTCAGATCTGACCAGGACAACCTTCTGGCCAGACGGCTCAGCATGCAGGTGGGTACCAATCCCGACCTCCTCTTTCAGGTGGGTACCAATCCCAGCTTCCGTATTCAGGTGGGTATCAATCAAGCCTCCGTATTCAGGTGGGTACCAATCCCAACCTCCTTACTTGGGCGGGTACCAATCCCAACCTCCGTACTCAGGCGAGTATCAATCCCAGCCTCCGTATTTGGGCGGGTATCAATCCCAGCCTCCTTATTCAGGTGGGTATCAATCCCAGCCTCCTTATTCAAGTGGGTATCACACCCAACCTCCTTATTTGGGTGGGTATCAATCCCAACCCCAACATTTAGGTGGGTATCAATCCCAATCTGGTCATCAAATGCCACCTGGTTCCCAGGCTCAGTACGGATACCAGCAACCCCAGGGGCAAAATCAATATACCCCGTATCAGAATTACCAACAGCCGCAGGGTAATCCTTATCCGAATTATCAACAACCTGCTGGCCAATATGGTAACCAATGGGGTGCTGGGGGGCAGAATCAGCAACCCGGTTCTGGGAATAACCCTTATGGACAAAATCCTTCTGGACAAGGCCCTTATGGACCAGGTCCATCGGGACAAGGACAGTGGGGGCAACCAGGAACTGGATCGAATTCTGGTTCTACCTCGTATCCAGCACAAATGTCTTTTAATCCGCAGCTACCATTTTTAGCAACCTTGGAACTGCCCGATGTGTCAAAGTTAACAAATGATCCCATTCTACACAATCCACAATGACCACCAGTTCCAACTAAAATACCTAGTGACTGTCCCAAATTTGATGGGAAGGCCGGAGAGGACCCTCAGGCTCATGTGATGACGTATCACTTATGGTGTTCATCAAATTCATGGCTCGATGACTCGATCCGGCTTCGCCTCTTTCAGAGGACCCTCACTGGTTCGGCAGCTAAATGGTTTATTGAATTGGCCCGTGCATCATTTCATGATTTCAATTCGTTGGCTATGGCATTTTTGAATCACTTTCAGTTACCCATTCGGTACGAGATAGGGACTCACCTCCTCACGTCTCTTAAGCAGGATACTGCTACGCATATCTCCAATCATATTCACGAATGGAGAAGGTGTCGCAGGTTAATCAAGTTCTGGATCCTTGATTTCCTCCTCACCGACTGGTTTACGACTTCCTTTGTCCCCAAGATTGCGCGGGACATTGCTATGGGAGCCTACATAACTAAAGAGCAAGCAATCGCGCGCGCTCAATACCTAGACTTAGTTTACTCTCAGTCTGGTACTTTGTATGATTATTTTCCAGATGCCCCTAGGCCCGGTACATCCAAGGCTCCGCCCAAGCCATCTGTCCATGGAGTCATTGGCTCTGTAAACCAGGCCTCTAAAAAATCATTGAACTCTGGGAAGCAAAAGTCAAGTGCATCCCATGAAAACACTTCCCAGGGTGTTGTAATTTCTGGTAACACTTCCGAGGTCAATGCCATCCAGTCCACCATGGTAGGTAAGACCTCGAAAGGAAAGAAAAAGGAAAAGGGGAAAGGGAAAAATAAGAACCCAAGAAGGAATCCTCTAAACCTCCCACCGAGGAAGGAGCTAAACGCAAACCTAAGTATCCTTGCCTCATTTGTGAGGAAGATCACTACACTAAGAACTTCCCTAGGCGGTCCGAAGTAGGAAGATCACTACACTAAGAACTTCCCTAGGCGGTTCCAAATTTTGGGCGCCGGCTGGAAACCCCGAATTTGGGCGCGGGGTGGAAACCCCAAATTTTGGGCACCGGGTGGAAACCCCAGGGCGCCAGGTGGAAACCCCAAATTTTGGGCGCCGCATGGAAACCCCAAATTTTGGGCTTCGCATGGAAACCCCAAATTTTGGGCGCCGGGTGGAAATTACTACGGGTTGAGAATCAGAAAATTCTACCAAAGAAGGTATTAAGAAGTGATAAATTTAATAATTTTATAAGCAGAAAAATGATTTAATAGTACATTAATAGTAAGTAGTAAAGTTTTACATAAATGAGCATGCCTTTAATAAATAATTCTTGTAAATATTTAGTTATTAACTCTACAATTAAATACCTTTTACCTTTGAAATTATTTATTTTTTGGAACATGAATATATAATTAATCCATGTAACCGAAATTATTTTTAAAAAGAAAATTTCTCAAACAAATAATAAATTTACTATAACCATTACTAGGAATTTTTTACTATTCTTTATAACTAATTCTTAGATTATTATATTAAAATTTTTTAATATTTTAGTAATACCAATAACTAATAACCATTAATATTAATTGATTAATAACCTAAGGTTATTTAATTAATAAATCTAGTTATGGTACCTAATCTTACAAATTTCTAGAAATCTAATAATAAATTTATTTTAACCATTTGAAACATTTCATTAATAACCTATTTTCTAGAAATAGATTATTATATTACTAATTTTTTGATATTATGATAATACTAATAACTAATTTATTATAACCATTTTCTAGAAATAGACTATTATTATTTGTTGATATTATGGTAAAATTAATAACTAACTTATTATAACCATTAATATTAATTGATTAATAACCTAATGTTATTTAAGTAATAAATTACGTAAGATCAAGTTATTGTACCTAATTTTGCTAATTTCTAGATTATCACCATTATAAAAATATTAAATTTGTTAATATAAGTTGGACTGGGTCCTAGGGTCAAAAATAACCGTTATCTAGCCGTTAGAGTCTCTGCTCAGTCTATTTAACTTGCTTGGCCAGATCTGTTTCTTCAACTTGTCCTGACGATGAACCACACTAGTTGGTTCGAAACGCGTCGACAAAGGTCTCTTTCTGTGATTAATGCGAAGCTCTTCATAACTAGACAAGGGTTCAACGAGTTCTTCAATGAAATCAATTTGATGAGTCGTGTACATCACAAGGAGAAATCGTTTGGTGAGACATATCCTGGACGTTGTAAGGAAACTTTATTTCAGCATAGAAAACCATGAGGACTGGATAGAAGTGAAGATATTAAGCAATATTATAATTTTTTAGATATGGATTTTGGATTTCACTATACCAGTTTTTCTTCTAGACCTAGATTTTATGTATACTCCTGGAATTAAAAGAGGTTTAGAATTAAAATTGGTGAATATGTTAATGCATGGATAAATTCTAAGGTGGAATTTATAAACTCCTCTACGATTTATCATTGGATGATGCTTTTATACTGGTGCATATAAAGTATTGTATAGTATCTCAACAAACATGGATGTCTTAGTTGCCTTAACAATAAATGTAACTTATTTTTGTTTAGTGTACACAATGTTGAGGGTTGCAACTGATCACAATTTTAAGGGAAAATGTTTGGAAGTTTTAGCGAAAGGGAAAACTTCAGGATTTATTGCTAAGTTAACATATTTGGCACCAAATATTGCTACTCTATTAACTCTTTATAGCCATGGGAATGTAGTATCTAAACGTACAATCAGTAATCATCTAATCCAATGTAATGATATCATCAAGATTTTACCAGGTGAGAAAGTCTCTGCATATGGTTATAGATTTACCCTGTGCTTTGGGCCTAGAGACATCTACCGCAGTCATGGTGGGTATTGGAGTAGGTTCCACACAAGGTGTTCTCATCAAAGGGGGAAGGCACTTGAAAGTGCACATAAAGTGGATTGCATTATATTTGATAAGACGAGGACACTCACCATTGGAAAACCTACTGTTATTAACACTAATCTTATGAAAAACATGGTCCTGCATGACTTCTATAAAATTGTTTTTGCAGCAAAGGAAAACAATGAGCATCCTTTCGCCAAGGTTGTGGTTGAGTATGCCAAATGTTTGAGAGGAAGAAACTCAGAGGCAAAAAAACTTCCTAAGGCACAAGATTTTATGTCTATAATTGGACATGGAGTTAGAGCTAGAATGCACAACAAGAATGTCCTTGTAGGCAATATCAAGTTGATGTTAGATTATTGAATTAATATTTATGAAAATACTTATGACATTTTGAAGAAGGAAAAACTCCTGTTGTCAGGATTTTGTTTGCAGTGCATTAATGCCTATTTGTGAGGTTTTAAAAATCCATCTAATTTTTCTATGGTTTTTCGTTGGAGATATTGAGTTAGCTAGAGGATAAATGGAAGAGTTGGTAGAGATTTCCTATTGTAAATAAAATTGACAAAACTTTAAAAGTATAAGGTACTGTTAAGATTTCTTCACAATGCAAGCAATTAAAACTATACCGTTACTAGATTGTTCAACAATATAAACAAAGAAACCAGTCATTGTATATGCATAATCATGTTTTGATGGTGTATTATAAATGTCCCATGTGTCTCCAAAGCAGACCACATATCAATAACAAGTGATCTTTCCATAAAATATTGCTCATAGGTAACTTTTTGGAGTTGAGATAATGCTTTTTCCATTTCCACACCTCTCAGAACACATTGCATTTCAGTGATTTCATTTGCATGCATGATGTAGTTTAACCAATGAAAATAAAAAAAGTGAGAGTCCTGCTTTCAAATGATACAATAAAGAACATTTTTATTAATGTTCTAGCCTTTTTAATTGGATTATTGCATTACGCACATACAATATCAAATGGATTCATATGTTCACTAGTCGTTGTCAAGTGTCTTTGGAAGTACTGTAAAATTGATATAGAAAATAGAGGCTTAGCAACATGGAATCAAATGTATTTTTATCCTTCTTTCTATTTCTATATCTATATATGTATGTATGTATATAGACACACACACACACATATTTATATATATTATGATAAATTTTATCGTGCATATTCCGCTCGTCGAAGAAAGCAATTTTCTTAGATTTTTTACTTTCTTCCCTGTTTTCAGTAGTCATATGAAGGTCAATTGTGAAGTTCGGAAAACTTTTCTTTTTTTTAACGATATTTTTTAACAAGTTCAATGGAAAAATGTTTTCTTGCAATTGCCTTTGTATTGAAAGACATGTTGGAACAAGTTTATTGTGCACTTGAACCTGTTAAATATGCAAATTTTACAAAACAAAACATGACAATTGTATAACATATGGAAAATAACTTTGTAACAATGAAATATACAAATGAATCAAAGCTCACAATTTCCCTATCATGTTCTTCATTATCGTCTTTGATTTCCAATACATATTGCATTGTTGTGTGTGTTACTGAAATTGCAATAACACTGCTTGTGCCAACTGGAAATTGATCTTCGTTACAAGATATATTTGCAATCGTCATATTTGGAAAGAATTGATACTTTGTACAAACAGGTAAAATGTTTTCCACGGTGCTAAAGCTATTTAGACAAATAGTTTTTTCACAATCACCATCATCATATTTATGCTTTAGATTATTTCAGAATATCTAATAGAAACACCAGCATTTGCAATAAGTTTTTCCTCATGTCTTTGATAAAATATGTTGGCACAAGCAATTTTATTGTCATCTCGCCTTTCTTATATGTTAAATTTGCACGGAGTATTTCTTTGTTTTTATTTTCTTTTTCCAAAAAAGCTTGATATGTAACCAAGACAACTCCATGAAAAATGTTTCCTGTTATATTGTTATTGATATCTTTGATCAACAATAGCATAGACTTGATCTGTTTTTCCCTAGTCATAATATAAAATTTAAATTAATTCAAATAAAAAAAAACAAATAAACAAAAAGCAAACTGATATACAGTTCACAAATCTGCACAGAACTACCTATTTGCTTTTTTTTTATTTGCTCTTCTATGTTCATTTTGTTTTGTCTATTGCAATATTTGTTTCTCTGATACTGCTCATTGCTATGTCAACACCCTCATCTATCTCTATTGTTGCATCATTTGAATCCAATATCCTTTGTATGTTCACAAATAATACATTGAAATCATTGCCTAAAACAACATTCTCATTGATACTCATTAAGTACTATTCCAATATCAGGTTCATAGTTACCAGATTAATCTCATTTCTGTGGATATAGCTAAGATTATAAATAGATTTTAGTTTCAACATATACAAGTGTTTTATAGAAGTGTTGAAAGTAATTTTTTCCTTATAATTGTTATCCTGGATCTGATTCTCTAAGTGTTATATGTTTCCTGAAAGATTGAAAAAACCCTTGTTTTTAGTTATGTTACATAAAAAATATAGCCAAAAAAAGACATTGGGTTGTATTATGTAAAGATAATCAAATGACAATAAATAGAACATAAATGCACCTCTTAACAAAGTTATCATTGTCTTTAACAATATATGTTTTGTGTGTGTCCATCTTTGTTGCTCCGACGTTATGAATTAGATCAAATACATAGAAACAATAAGAGACTCTAATTTCATAGTTTGCAAATAATTAAGACGTAAGAGATATGTGACAGTAAGGTATCTTGTGTAAATGCATGTAGTACTATCACATTATCTGGTTATTGAACTTCGTGTCTCATTGCTACAAAATTGTACCCTATATTGTATAAATGTTTTAAGTACTCGCATCTAGAAGAAATAATGCACTATTTACCTGATAAAAATGCTACATGTTTTGCATCTTTGTTCAAAATGAGCTTGCATTGATATTTCATCACAATATGTAACTACTAGAACAAAATCGTACAACTGAGACAAGGAATCCATTTGTAACCAGCTCGCCCAAATAATGATGTAACATGAATTCATAACGTGTATGCTAAAAAGGTTGCAAGATGAACACCTTGCCAATGCTCATATGGAAAACACAATGGAAAATAGTGGTTACAATTGCTACGCTACCTCATACTTATTCAACATATGTATTAGATAGTCAATGGATTTCGACGTGCAAATAGGAAAAATTGTAGTAAAAAATAATCCATAATCAACTAGTTTTGACTACAAAGCAAGTGTTATAGTCCCTAATAATAACAAGGCATTGACTACTAATGATAATTATTATTATTATTACAAAAAATATATGCAAAATAATGAACAACCAACACATTTCGTCCATGAACCAATTTTTATTAATAATAAAAAGAAAAAAGACAATTTACCATGAAGTAAATTTGATTTTCTCATAAAGTTTAAATTTGATTTGTTCATAAAGTTAAAGTTAAATTTGATTTGGTTATAGCCAATGGATGATTGTACGCAGTATAAAAAGGAACTTCTTCCAAACTATTATTGTCATATATGAAAATGTCATAGGTGATGCTATGTGATTTGATTATCATTAGTTCAAATTACATGCTAAAATTGACTTAAAAGCTACTTATTATTGCTAAAGAAGTTACATTCTATAGAATGCTTAAAGATTATATGAGACCTTATTATTGTTTTAACATCTTTAGAAAGCAAGCAAAATCAGGGCTACATGGAAAAATCAGAGTTACCAACATTACATTGCTAGTTTGTTTAATTACGTTATTTTTTGTAAAAAAACATTAAAATAGTAATATTAACGTATATTTTAAAGATTAACACAAATTCTTATGTGTGGGATTGCGAAGGAAGCCCATTGTGCAGAGGAAACTTTCTAGTCTTCATTGTCTGTAGCTCTGCACCAACGAATTTTTTGAGCTAACATTTGACACAATTCATACATGAAATTGAAAAGCATTAGTACGTATGGAATTTTTTTTCGATCAAAGGTTCTCTTTTGTATTATCATGGAAAAACATAGTACAAAATGTGTCTCAACAGATCCCCTAGCTTCAGACCAACCAGATTTTTTAGCGAGGAGAACCGTATAATGCAAAAGATATGTCCATAAAACCATTATTTCCAGTAGGTTGATTAGCCTTAGAAAGAAAAATAGACAAAGAATGTATAATCGTCATATCACGTAGGTGGTTCAGGAGGAAGCACGGGAGGTGCTACAAATAGGCCCAATCTCTCATGCATGTGGAAGTCAATATGCTCTGCTCGGGCCTCCAAGTCACGTAAATAGTCATTGGTGTGATGTTGGTTTTGAAGGGTGTTCTCCAACTGTTCCAGAATTTCACTTTGGCTTAATTGGATATCATTCATGACACCGCCAACTTGTTTCTATCTTCATATACATGTTTCCTGAGGATGTCTAAGTTGGCCTTGTTGGGTGTGAAGCTTGATTATCTTCTTGATTCAAATTTCTCAGTCGCGTTGGACCCTAGTTCCTAAATAGGGTGACAACAACGCCCATATGATAATTTCCAAGGGGGTCTAGGGGGCGCAACAACTACTTTTAAAGATTCCCCCCCTGGTGGGGGTTCGAGGGCAGTGCCCTTGAAGCTAAAAATAGAAGAAAAAATGCCTTGTAAAATATTTTAATTTCGTAGTCAGTCGGGGTCGTTCATTAGAAAAATGATCTGATGGTAGAAGTTATGTTAACTTAAGTTTTTTTTCCTAAAAGGAAACCCTCAGTTTATATGAGGGAAATGTATTTCGGTTGTGTATGATTATTCTAAGAGAGAGAGAGAGGAGTTTGTGTGAGAGTGATGAGGAAATTATATCAGATATGTTGTAGGTTGTATCTCTTCATTTAGCTCGATAATATAAAAGGAAGGACTTGTTGTTTCTCCATGAATGTAGCCCAAATTGGGTGAACCATGTATATTTGTGTCTCTCTTGTTTTATGTGTTTTTTATTTGTGTTTCCACAATATTTTATGTGTTCCATTGCTCTATAATATATAATTTTATAACAACTAGTATTAGAGCCTAAGGTCTATTTGGTTGATAAACTCGCAAGAGAGAAAGGTTCTCGGTTCAAGTGGGAACAATGGTGGAAAATGGTACGGGTCAATAAATTTAATGGCTAAAACTACCATCTATGGAAGATGCAAATGGAAGACTATTTGTATCAGGAATATTTGTACCTACCATTGAGCTGAAAATCAAAGAAGCAGACGAGTATGGTGACATAGAATGGGAGATTCTTGACAGAAAGACACTAGGAATAATATGACTATGTTTGGAAACATCGGTGGCATTCAACATTTCAAAGGAAACGACAACATAAGGTTTAATGACGACATTGGCCAAACTATATGAAAAAACCTCAGCCTCAAATAAGTTATTTCTTATGAAGCATATATTTAATATGAAGATGTCAGAAGGCAGATCTATTAATGATCATTTAAATGACTTTAACACGGTTACTAGTCAGTTAAGTTCTGTAAGGGTAAATTTTGATGATGGAGTTAGCGCTTTGTTATTTCTGTGTTCATTTCCAAAAAGTTAGAATGGCTTAATTATGGTTATTAGTAACTATGTCTCTGGATCTAGTACTTTAAACTTTGATGATGTTTTTGGTGCCATCCTTAGCGAGGAAATGTGATGGAAAAGATCGGGTGAGACATTAGGTAATGTTTTTATAGCAGAGGCTAGGGGAATGAAAATGGAAAGAGGAAAGATCTTAGGAAATTAGTAAGTCAAGAAAAGGCAAATCCAAATCTAAATCAGGGATAGTGTTATTGAAATGTGGGAAAAAAGGACACCTGAAGAAAACTACAAATCTTGGAAAGGAAAAGAAGGAGATAGACAACAAGAGAACGATAATGAAGTAAATGTGACAGGCGATGTGTTGCAAGATGATTTTATTCTTTCATTAGAAAATATTATTGATGCTTGGGTGGTTGATTCAGGGGCTTCATTCCATGCTACACCTAATAGGAAACATTTTCATGACTATGTTCAAGAAGATTTTGGACATGTTCGTTTGAGTGATGGTAAACACTATAAAATAATTTTAATGGGTAAGCTTTTTATAAAACAACAAAATGGAAACCAGTGGATAGTGAAGGAGGTAAGGCATGTTCCATATCTGAAGAAAAATATAATTTCAACAGGGTATTTAGGTGGTGAAGGTTTTGTAAGTACATTCACAGACAAAACCTAGAAGGTCACTAAAGGAGCCCTGATAATAGCAAAAGGAGAAAAGGTTGGTACGTGTATTTATGCAATTGTGTTTCTAATTTTGTTAATCCTTTAACCTCCACAGGAGAAGATATGACATTGTGGCATCATAAGGTTAGGCACATGAGTGAGAAAGGGATGCATATTCTTCACTCAAGAAATTTGTTGCCAGGTTCGAAGCATGTGATTTGGATTGACGTGAGAATTGTGTTTACATAAAATAGAAGAGAGTCCGATTTATCAAAGTTGGAAAGGAAAAGAAGAGAGAAAAAGTAGAGCTTGTACATACAGATGTATAGGGACCATATCATGTATCAGCTCTTAATGGCTATCACTATTATGTTACTTATATTGATGATTCAATTAGAAAAACCTGGATTTATTGTATTCAGAATAAATATGATGTATTTGATACTTTCAAGAAATGGAAAGATTTGGTTGAGAATGAGACAAGAAAGAAGTTGAAGTGTCTTAAATCAGATAATGAAGGTGAATACTGCAACAAAGAGTTTGATAAAATACTAGTTAGAACATGGAATTCGTAGAGATAAGATAGTTCCAGGAATGCCACACAAAAATGGTGTGTCAGAAAGGATGAACAAGACAATCATGGAGTGTAGAAGGTGCATCAGATTGCATGCAGGATTGCCCTTAAAAATTTGGGCAGATGTTGTAGATATTAGTATTTATCTAATAAAGAGAGGGCCCTCAAGTTCTTTGGATGGTGGTATTCCAGAGGAGGCATGGACAAGTAAAAAGGTAAACTACTCATTTTTAAAGACTTTCGGTTGTGAAGCCTTTGTCCACATTAAAAAGAAAATAGAACAAAGCTTGAGGAAAGATCAAAGAAATGTACCTTTATTAGATATGGTGTTAATGATTTTGGTTATCACTTAAATGATTATTAAAATCACAAAAACATTAGGAGTAGAGATGTCATATTCAACGAAAAGGTTTTGTATAAGGATTAGATGTAGGAAAAGAAACAGGAAAAGGAAAACAAAGAATATGAAGTGCTTGATGAGATCACAGAAAAATTAAAGTTGCTTGAAAATCAAAATGATAAGGAGCCACAACAACAACAACAGGCACCTCAAACACCTGAAAGTGGTGTTAGAAGATCTACCAGAATAAGTAGACCCCCTGAACAATATTCTCCTTCATTATATGATGTATTATTCAATGATTATGGGGAATCAGAAAGATATGAAGCAACAATGCATATAGAAACCAGGAAGAAGTGGGAGAAATCCATGGAGTAAGAGATGGACTCTTTAATTCATAACCAGACTTGGGACTTAGTCAATTTGCCTACAGGTAAAATAGCATTGCAGAATAAATGGGTTTACAGGTTGAAGGAAGAAGATGGAGGAAAACATAGGTACAAGGATAGACTTTTGGTGAAAGGGTTTGCACAAAAGAAAGGTATAAAATTTGATGAAATTTGTTTTCTTGTTGTTAAAATGACTTCAATCAAAACTATTTTAAGTATAGTGGTAGCATAATATTTGCATCTTGATTAGTTAGATGTAAAGCAACCTTTCTCCATGGGGAGTTGGAGGAAGAAATATATATGCAGCAGCCACAAGGGTATGAGGTCAAAGGGAAGGATAAATTAGTGTGCAAGTTGAAGAAGAGCGTATATGGCCTAAAACATGCTCTAAGGAAATGGTATCTAAAATTTGACAAGTTTATGTCTGAACAAGGTTATAATATATTCCATTTTGATCATTGTGTTTATCTTAAGAAACAAAATGATGGAAGCTATATTATATTTCTATTGTATGTATATGACATGCTTGTTGCAAGGTATAACATGCAAGAAATAAATGTGCTCAAAGGAAAATTGGAAAATCCATTTGCAATGAAGGATTTGGGTGCTGCAAAACAAATCCTTGGTATGAGAATAACTAGAGACAGGAAAAATCACAAATTAACATTGTCTCAGAGTGAGTACATAGAAAATGTGTTGGAAAGATTTAATATGCAGAGTGAAAAACCAGTTAGTACACCTTTGGCTAGCCATTTCAAACTAAGGAGATGTGTCTCAAGACCCAGGAAGAGATGGATTATATGTATAAAGTTTTATATGCATAAGAAATTGGAAGCTTAATGTATGCAATGGTCTACACAAGGCCTCATATTGCACTTGCAGTGGGAGTTGTAAGCAGGTATATGAACAATCCGAGAAAAGAGAATTGGTTGGAAATGAAGTGGATTCTCAAATATTTGAGAGGTACCAAAAATCAAAAATTATGCTTTGATGGCTCCAACATTGCTCTATAGGGATATGTTGATGCAGATATGGCAGATGAAGAGATAACAGGAGGAGCACCATAGGTTATGTGTTTACTGTAGGTGGGGCAACTGTCAGTTTGGTTTCAAAATTGCAAAACATTGTTGCACTTTCAACAACAGATGAATAGTATGTTGCTGTTGTAGAGGCTAGTAAAGAAATAATTTGGTTATAAAGGTTTATGGATGAGTTGGGCAAGAAGCAAGAGATGGTCAGGTTATACAGTGACAACCAGAGTACCATTCATATTTCAAATAACATGGTATTTCATTCCAAGACTAAAAATATACATATCAAGTACCATTTCATACGATCGGTGTTGGAATATGGATAGTTGAAGCTGGAAAAGATACACACTAGCCAAAATCCTGCAGACATTTTAAAAAGAGTTCAAACCAAAAAAAAAAAACAAAAAAAACTGAGGTCCTTCTCAACTTCAATTGGTCTTCAAGTATAATGATTAAGATGAGAAACCGGTAGTTCCAAATTGGAAGCATTGTCTAGTAAATGAAGCAGCAGTGGAGTTGCTATAATCATTCTCCAAGCGGGAGATTGTTGGGTGTGGAGCTTGATTATCTTCTTGATTCATGGGTCTCAGCCGTGTTGGACCCCAGTTCCTAAATGAGGTGGCAATTCCACCCATATGATAGCCGCCATGGGGGGGTGATGACTACTTTTAAAGAGTCCCCCCCCCACCCCACCCCGGCGGGGGTTAGAGGGCAGTGCCCTCAAAGCTAAGAACAAATGAAAATTTTCCTTGTAAAATATTGTAATTTCATAGTCAATCTAGGTTGTTCATTAGAGGAATGATCTGACAGTGGAAGTTATCTTAATTTAGGGTTTTTTCCCTAAAAGGAAGCCCTTGATTTATATGAGGGAATTGTATTGTAGTTGTGTATGGTTATTCAGAGAGAGAGGAGGAGGTTGTGTGAGAAT
Organism: Pinus taeda; assembly: GCA_000404065.3. Classification (NCBI taxonomy): domain Eukaryota; kingdom Viridiplantae; phylum Streptophyta; class Pinopsida; order Pinales; family Pinaceae; genus Pinus; species Pinus taeda. The sequence goes on along the minus strand of APFE030719374.1, from coordinate 6,217 downwards.
GAAGAGGAAATTACAATGGATCTGATGTAGGTTGTATCTCTTGATTTTGATGGATAATATAAAAGGATGGACTGGTCGTTTCTCCATGGACGTAGCCCAAATTGGGTGAACCATGTATATTTGTGTCTCTCTTGTCTTATGTGTTTCTGTATTTTTGTTTCCACAATATTTATGTGTTCCATTTCTCTGTAATATATAATTTTCTAACAGGCCCAGACTCCTCGAAGCTACTCAATAATCGATTCTAACGTATCTGGTGCATCCACAAAACCTGGGGAGTAGCCACAGACATGGGCCACCTCCCCCTCACACTCCTCGCTTATTGAATCTACCATGGATGAGCTAGGAATGTTGGCCTTGTGCACTACAAGGCCTTGATTCCCTCCTCTGTGGCAACGTTGGCCTCTCTGACGAGGCATGGCTGACGACACAAGACAAATTCTGAACAAGTGCATAGGAGGGAACCTAATATCCCATAAAATGTTTCCCACAGAGACATGGCCTAGAGACCCAAGGAACCACCAAAAATATAGGGAACCACACCCAAAGGCAAGATAGGACTCACACTGAGTAGGGGTGGTTTGACTAATGAAAAACCAAGAGCTAATTTAGCCACCCAATGAGGAGAGGCTCGACTTCAATAATATTGACCACCTTATTCCCCAGGTTGATACACCTAACATAGCAGAGCGTAACCAAGACTGAAATAAATTGACTACAACCCTGAGGAGGAAGTCAGAGGAAGGCGGGGTTGAAGAGAGTTTATACAACAACAAACTCAGATTAACAAGTTAATGAGGGACAACAAATGAACAGACTCCCAAGACGCAGGGCATTTACTGTGCGAGAGCTTAACTATGAAACCTCCCCACCATAAACACTAAAGATCCCCAGAAGTTACTGCATCAATAGAATCCCACACTCAAATTCTTTCGCAAACCCAATTTTGCTTTCCCATAATGAGATACAACAATGGCTAAAAACCAAACATGCCTAGGACCATAATTACATAGAAAGACCATAATAGGCAAGGATACAGGTATACTTGTACTGTGTAGGGGGCTTGACCAAAAGGGACACCAAGCCACCGTCTGTAACTATCACTCTCAAAATCAGAGCCAAGTATGTAACAATACCCTAAATTTCTACACATGTTTTCCCCAGAGTCCCAAATGAAGGCCTGGGAACCCACCTTGAAACCCACCGAGATAAGACTGGTTACCACTTCTTTTCATCGACCACCCCATATCACTGGAGAGCACGCATGGCAACCGACGTGCGAACTCGCCACTCTACAACCCACACTCTTCGCCTGAGACTCATCACCCTTGTCATTGAGCCTACACCTCATTATATCAACCATGAATGCTTCTGGATTGTTTGGATGAATGTCATCCCGTCTCATTACATTGTTCATATTCATTAAGGTACCCGTTGCGTGCCTCGTGGGGAGAACCCTGAGGCTAGTTGACCACTTGTTTTCCCACCCCCATTTGGGGATTATTACATTGGAATTATTTCAAAGCATTAAAATATTATAACTAAAAGCATGTTTTTTTAAGCATAAACATAGTAATATTAACGTATATTTTCAAAATTAAAACTAACGCATATGTGCAGACTGCGAAGGAAGTCCATTGTGCAAAGGAAACTTTTCATTTTTCATTGTGTAGACCTCCACACTTTGCACATTTTATTAATAATAATTAATAATAAAAAATGAAGCCTACATAGTTAGACACGCACCCCACATTGCTTTAATCAATTAACTAATCATTGTGCTCCTTCTCTCACACATAGACAATTGTGCGCAATAAAATATTATAATAATTTAAAGACATTAAAATTCAAGTCTTATGCATAAACTAAGGTTTAATATATTTTTATTTTCATTCAACACTGTCGCTAAAGCTTGTGCAAGGAGCGTTGTGCGGAGATGTTTCACTGTGCAAGAGCTTTGCGCAGAGAGCTTTCATTATGTGGACAACTTTGTGCGGACAAATTTCATAATTTCCCTCTGCACTTCTGGTTTTGCGCACATACTCTGTCCCATGCACATTCTTTAAACAATGAACATTTTCATTCTACGGAGTACAAAAGCTAAACTGAAATATTTATAGTATAAAATGAAAATCAAAGTTTCCCTACCTTAGTCAATTTGTATGTTAAGAAAATTTGTATATATGTAAAAGGAAAATGTCATTTTTGAATGAAAAGGCAAATATTTTCAACCTTAGTTTATGCATAAGAACTTGAATTTTAACATCTTTATATTATTATAAGCTTTTATTAAACACAGTTATCTCTGTGTGGGAGTGTTAGAGCCAAGATTTTCCTTAGGCTGAAAAGGCAAGGTTCTAGGTCCACATCAAACCACGCTCAGCCTTGTAGCTAGCCCTACGAGAACAGGAGAGGGCTCTCTCCGGGTCAATCTCGACAAAAGATGATCGATGAGGCTCGAGATGACTGAAGTAGAAGCTAATTTTAGGCTAGGTATGAAGTACAAGGGTTTGATTTGAGTTTTTAGGAGTTTTGTGCTGAAACGGGGAAAGGCAAATTTGGGCTTGGGGATGAGGAACATTTTTTGCAGAGGTCTATTTGGGGCAAGGTAGGCGATCGTCTTGATGCTTTTAAAGGGAATGAATGGGTAGATCAGACTAGTGAGGAGCTAAGGAGAGCAAGAAGCTTTCAAAGATTCTCCTTAAACAAATGAAAACATGGAAAATCAAACAAACTTAAAGGTAGAGCATAACAATCTATGGATTCTACCTTAACACTTCATTTGTTCAATTGCAGAAGATGAGAGAAGGAAAATGATACACATAAAAACTTACAATTACTGAAAGAAGCACACCATCATAACATAAAGCCACATGGATCCCAAACAGTGCTGCAAAACCCTGGTCTTTCCTTAGCCAAAAATGTAGAGATAGATGTACAATGATATGCCGAATCAATCCCAAGTGTCCAACCCTGAAAATGACTTAAGAAATACATGATATATACTAGCCCAAACCATTCCCATGCCTCTAAGGGTCGAGCTCATCATTCTAGGAGCTGTTTCAACCAATTCTAAACCAAGCACTGAAATCTAGGCAATCAAAACAACTTGCCTCTATATGTTAGGAAACTGATTCATGCACTAAATTTTCACTTGTTAGTGAATGAATCATCTAGAACAAGTAAATAAGTTCCAAAATTACATCATGTTTACCCAATTATATCAAAAGAGATCAATAATTACATCACAAAGCAAAACTAGTCAAACTGGCCGAATTTCTGAGCTGGAAGGTGAAAAATTGGGCAAAAATCCTCTATGCGCCGCGCCAAATCCTCTATGTGTCGCGCCAATTTGAGTCTGAGTTTGAGGCACTTCATGAAGTCCAAATTGAGCCCAAGATAGCTTGTTGGAAAGCGCTGCCTGTCTACTTTCCAACCTAAGTGGAATTTTTTAATTTGGTGTCCATATGCCCCTCCAAAACTGCAATCTCCGAAGACTGCTTCCTGTGTGTTAAAATAGGGGTAGTGAGGTCATTTTTTGAGTGTTTTTGACCTTTTGGGGACTCAAAATTTGCCCAAAATTCTTGTCCATGCACCAGTAGTCATGATTTTCCATGGAAAATCCAAAAATGCAAACTTTTTGTCATTTGGATCTCCCTAGAAAAAGTGCGTGCCACGTGGCGCGGCGCATAGGGAGAAAAACTCTATTTTTAGTGCCAAAATTTGTCAAAATACCAAAACTGCCCCAAATTTCTTGAAATTTGGGCTGGAGCTTCTTCATCAAGTGTCATGCTGGGCTAAAGAGGCTTCGACCAATATCCGAAGGCGATCATGCTCCTTTTGCCTCTTTTGCTTCTTTATTGCCTTCCTCAATCTTGCCTTCAAATTCCTTATCCGAGCCTTGGAACTCATATTGCGTGCCCTGTAATGGAAAACCATATGCCTCAATAATTCTTTGTCCTTGTCGGCCTTTTCCAGTAGTCTCTCCAGGTGGATGTTGATCCGCTCGAGCCAAGACTCTCGGTCATCATTAATCTCTTTCTCCAAAGGAGTGAGCTCAATCCTCCTCTGTTGGGCAGCTCGGCGATTCTCGCGGATGTTCCGCAACTCCATGATCTCCTGCTGGTCTTCAAGTTGTTTATTCCTCTGCTCCAAGTATCTGATTATCCACCTAGCCCTCTCCAAATTGAGAGACAAGGCTTTGATCTCTGTCTACTATTCCCGAATGATCTCTCTAAGTTTGGCACTTTCAGGGCCCATATCTGTATCATCATCATGAATGAGAATGAAGTCGGTCTCTCGTTCACCTGAAGGCACCTCATCATGCATTGGCCTCTTGCCTCGGTCCTGTACCTGTGGTGCTGATGTCGGAAGCGAGGCCCCTTCCACCCCAGGTGGAGATAACACTCGCTTTGCAGCTACAAATAACTGCCTCGTGCCCTTCTGATATGTAATGAAGACCGGTATAGTAGCAGTGTGTGGATCATGGCCTTCTTGCTGATGAGAAGGTCTCCCAATCTCATGCCCAACCTCTGAAGGTCCCTGTGGATCTTTGAAAAAGTCACGAGAGATGAAATCATCCCAAGTGATACCCTGTAATCCAAGCTGATGAACCACCAAAATCTTGATGAAAGCAAAATGGCAAATGCTATTGAACTGCTGCTCAGGGGTCTTGTGTTGCACAAGGGCGGTCATCCTCTCTATGTTCCGGCATATGAAAAAAGGAATGTTCATCATCCTTACCCAGGTGAAATGCATGAGCAACCTGATGTGATAAGCATATAACCGGGAGAAACGACCTTCACAACTGAAATAGTTCATAATTAACTTCATTAGAGGGGCATATTCATATTTAAGAAATCGGAAGGGAAACACCCTCTTAAGCTGCCTCAAGAAACCAGGTTTAATATATGGCTCATAACACTTTCGGTCAACTTTTTGTCTCTTGTTCCATGGCTCTCCAACATTAGGCATGCCGGTAGCTAATTAGATAGAGTCCAGTGTAAGTGTGAAAGTAACACTGGCCAAAGTAACTTGAGCACCATACAAATGTAGAACGAATAAGTGAGCCAACTCATGGTGAAATTGAACATTTGCAACCTTTTCACAAAACTCATAGCATGATTGAAACTGAAAACAAGAGACGGCAAGAGGGCAGGCATGTAATTCTATGAGGGTGGTCGTTTCTTCTCTAACATGTCTGCCACTTTTATGAGGCCTCCGGGGTGCATGTTCTCCTGTGGGTGAGTCACTTTGAGTTTCCACCTCATAGTCAGATGAATGATCAGATGACATGATTGATGCTATGAACACTGCGTTGGAGAAATGACTGCTGATTACAAAACTGTGTTGGACTGCTATTAAGATATGTTGAAATCTGCCACCAAGGGAAAATGTAACAAGGGAGTGTTAGGAAGGGGGATAATATGAAGGGATGAGGGACTTATGGGGAGAAATTATGTTTAGGGACGTGTAGGAGGGTTTGGGAAATTTATATGAGGTAGGGTTTGGGTTTTTACATTTGACAATGGGTAGAAGGGAATTGGGGA
>APFE030719360.1:0-41017 GCA_000404065.3 Pinus taeda | reverse complement strand
TTATTTTATTTTATTTTATTTTATTTTTTTCTGAATAAGGCTACTTCTATATTAATACAAAATATTTTACACCGAGGCCGTGACCTCATAGTGCTAGCCCAAAATTGCGGCTTGATTATAGTCAAAGCAAATTTGTGTACCAAAATCCATTGGAGTATTGCCCTCCAAAACTATAGAGAGCCTGTTCCTGAGTAAAGAAAAAATACATAAAGCCCCATAGTTGGACTTGTAATCTTGGGTTGGTCCTGAATTGTATGTCAACCAGAACTTGGAAATGGAACTTGAACCGAAGCTCGACGACAACCTAGACTGTAAAACTAGACAAGGTAGTTGTGACCAGCTACATGACAAATATCTGACAACAGAGGTAACTGTGACTGCGACCAAAAATGGAATTTGAAGACTAGCGGGATACCCTTTGCATATAGAAAATAGGCAGTAAGAACTAATGCACTTGTAATCAAAATTAGGATAGTGAAAAGTGGAACTTCTCAAGCTGGCAGATGTGTGACAGAGCCAAAAGGAACCAACCTGCTTAAGCCTCAGGAGAGGGGTCAAGCGGCTCCTTGGTAATGCGACAGTCAAATTTGTTGTCCTCATTGTCATCAGAGGATCTTGATGGATTCTTCATGTTCTATGAAGCCTTGCCTTTACCAGAGCCTGAAGCTTTGCTCTGATACGCATTTTCCTGGCTGGGACCTAGATTGTCTGCCACTGGCCTGTCCAAAGTTGCTTTGAAGGAGCGGGCTCCATGACTCACATTGAGCTCGTCAAGCTCAATGGTAACCGTGGCCATGAAGGTGGAAGAGCCATGACTGCAGGGGAAACATAACCGAGCGGCATTGGGCGTTGAATGGAATGAGCTTAGAACTGGAATTTGTATCCCTCTGCCTCTACCCCGACCGCTTCGAGTGGCAGGGTATCTATTCAAGTGCAGGTACAGATCTGAAGTTGAGGAGTCTGTCATGGGGGAGGTGGCTTGGCGCCCAGATTGCCCACGAGAGCTACCTCTTCTGCAGCTCACCTGCTTACGCAATTTTGGCATAGCTGGAGGGGCGGGTTGTACCTGACTTCTTGGAGCACGAAGGAAGCTGTGAATGGGGAAAACAGACTTGGCTTCAGAGCTCAGGGTAGCAAGCGGGTAACGAGCATGAACACGAGGGGACCAGAGGATGGCGAGGAGGCAAAGACAGAAGTCTCTCCAGTGAGCCGAATCCTAGTTAGCTTCCGAGAGAGGACGATGACAAGCCGATGCAGTTGCAATGGAAGAGGGGCCTGAGCGGAGAGGATAAACATGATTATGGCGGGTTGATGGCGCCATGATCAAGAAATTAGCCACAGTAAATGACTGTCCTCGTGTCATTAAAGTCGCCTTAAGGTGGAGCAAGTGCGGAGTGATAACCAAAGCCTCGAGAGTGTGAGTGGAAGTACAGTACAAATGCATGTCCATCCCGATCACTGACCACGCGCCTCTATTACCGTTAGACACCCGGATCTGGGATGGATAGGTCTTGTTGCACCAGAAGAGTGCAGTTTCTTTTGAGTTGTGGATCATTGGAATAGTTTAGTGGGCTAGAGAAGAAGGGGAGCTACTGATCAGTCCCTTGATTAGCTAGTCTGTCTGCAACTTTGTTAGTTGTACGCTTGATGTGCTTGAAGGAAATGTTGCGAGGAGTTTTTAGTCATTCTTCGATTTGTTCCAGTCTACTAAGAAGCCTCCAACTTGAAGCTATCTTTGCAACTAAGGATCCTGATTGTATCCGGATGGCAGCTTCTATGAGAATTTGTGAATCCCCTTCAACCTCTAAGGGGAGCAAGTTCTCTGTTTCTGCTATATATAACCCCTACCATAGACCTTCAATCTTAGCTACGTTGTTGGTGTCTCGTCCCATCAAAAAATGATACATATGCAGGATCGATCCCTCAGTGTTTTTGATGATGCCCCCGAATCTAGCCAGCCCAAGATTGCCCTTAGCCGCTCTGTCGAAGTTTAGCTTGTAGGGGTGGATGATCGGAGGAGACCAAGAGTGCGCTGACTCAGAGTGTATAGTATTATTAGCCTTGTTAAGATTTAGAGAGGTGAGATTTAAATTCCAGTTGGCGAGAATGAGGCATTCCTGAGGGGAGGCTGGCATGTCTGAGTCTTGCCATTGACTGAGAGCTAGAGTTTCTTGAAGATTCTGCTTCAGGAGGAGCCAAAGGATGTCGAGAGGTGAGCTGTGATTTTTGAAGATCCTGCTACTTCTTTCCTTCCGGATGATCCAAAAAATGAAGCCCGGTAGGAGGTTCTAGAGAGCATTGAGAAAAGTACTTTGGAAAGGCTTCTGTGGCTAGGTTCTGATAGTGTTTACTATATCTCCCTCACTTCTACCTATTCTTCCGTTACAGTGTGTTGTTCTCTCCCACATTTGTGCTGCTAGAGGGCAGGTGTTCAAGAGATACCTAGTGTCCTCTGGGTGAAGATTGCAGTTGGAGCATCTAGATGGTCCGATGAATCCTCGCTTTTGTAAGTTATCCCATGTGAGGATCCTTTTTTTGCTGAGAAGCCAAAGGAATGTGGATACCTTAGGCCATATTTCGGTTGCCAGACTTGATCCCAAAGTTGATACTTTACTATCTAGATGGGGTGATGAAGGATTTGATATGCTTCCTTGGTGGTAAACATACCCTTGGTGGTGTATCCCCATCTCAATCAGTCTTTCTGCTAAGAGAGTTTGATTTTCCTCAGATTGAGTTCTTGATCAACTTCGTCATATGTTTCCTCCTGCCAGTTGGTCTGCCAAGTGTTTGCCGATTTCCATAAATGAAAGCCTTGGGGGGATTGCTGCTGCCAGAATTGGTGTACATGGATTTCTTAGTCTGCTGCATGGTTGCTTGCCACTTGGGTTTGTTAAAGAGGGAGGCAAGTTTGGGAAGTTGTTTCCAGGAGTCATCCCAAAATCTCGCAGTCGTGCCTGAATGAATTTCCCAGAAGCTATGTGTTTGAATGAAAGTGCTATGTATCTTGGCAGAATTCCAGATTAGCGAGCCAGGAGTTGTTGGACTGCAGTGGATTAGTTCCTCTTTTTACTTCCTGGGGCATACTTGGCCTGCCAAAGACGACCCCAAGGAGTATGCAGTTTAGTGATCCAATTCCACCATATGCGTGCCCCCATGATTTTGTTGCTGTGATGGGGATCCCGAAGACCTAGTCCCCCTTCTGATTTCGGAAGACATATTTCCGTCCATTTGACTAGGGCCCATTTTCTGTTGTGGCCAGTTGACCCCCAAAGGAAATTTCTTTGCATATTGCGAATATTCCTCAGTACCCATTTTGGGGCTGCTAAAATTGAGAACAGATACAGAGGCATGGCTTGAAGAACTGATTTGATGAGGATAATCCTACCGGCGATCTTGAGGGAACGGAAAGTCCAGGAAGAGATCTTGGTCTCTAAGTTGTCAAGGAGGGCCTTCTAAGATGAATGTTTGATGGCAGAGTCAAACAGGGGGGCTCCCAAATATTTCGACGAAAGTTTGGCTATGGAAAAGCCTAGAATTCTAGCTATGTTCCTTTGCGTGAGAACAGGAGTATGGAAGGAAAAAAGCTGAGATTTGGAGGCATTGATGGTGGTGCCTAAGGCTTCTGAAAAAAGATTGAGCAGGGATTTGAAGGCAGAGGCTTCTTGAACTGATGGATAGCCAAAAAACATATTATCGTCAACAAACTGTTGGTGAGTGATGGGAGGCTAGCCATGCAATGAAATGCCTTTTAAGGAATGAGAAGAAGAGGCCAAATGAAGAAGGCAGCTAAGCCCTTCAGCCATAAGAACAAAAATGAAGGGGGAAATAGGATCTCCTTGACTAATTCCACTAGAAGGCTGAAAAGGAGGTGAGGGGGACCCGTTGAGAAGGATGGAGAAGCAAGGGGAGGAAATGAGATTCATTATCCATCAGGTCCAGGTAGCATTGAAACCAAATGCAAGTAAGATGTGTTTGATGTAGGTACAACTTAGTTTATTGAAAGCTTTGGAGAGATCTAGTTTGAGAATCATACCTAGTTTTTTCAATATCTTGAGAGAGTGGATCACTTCGTCAGAGAGAATGATGCCATCCAGAATCTGGCACCCTTCTACATATCCTGTCTGCTCTAGCGAGATGAGAAGAGGGAGAAGAGGTTTGAGTCTGTTCGCCACTGCTTTAGATATAAGCTTATAGATGACATTGCATAGTGCAATTGGTCTATATTTGTCAGGGGTCTTGGATTCTTCCACTTTAGGAACGAGCGCTAAGAAGGTCGTGTTGAGGGAAGGAAGGACCCAATGCATTGACCGAGATTCCTCCACTAGTTCCCATACCTCTGTTTTAATGAGCTCCCAGAAAGCATGAAAGAAGTTGGTTGTGAATCCATCGGGTCCAGGTGTCTTACCATCCTTGAGTTGGGTCATTGCATCCTCCACTTCCTGCAAAGAGATAGGCTGAAGAAGTCTTTTGTTGTGATCTTCATTAATGATTTTAGGAATGTGTTGCACTATATTTTGTATGGCTTGAGTTCTGCTACTCGACGGTTCTTTGAGAATATTCTGAAAGTGTTCTTGGAATTCCTGTACTATGTCTTCATGCTTTTCTAGTTTCTCCCCTTGTTGATTGTTGATAAAGGCGATGTTGTTGTGCATTCTCCTTTGAATGGTTAACCTGTGAAAGAATTTTGTATTTTTCTCCCCATCCCTGAGCCATCTGATCTTGGATTTTTGACGCCAGAGAGTATCTTCTTGCTCCCTCTGAGTTTCAATTTGATTTTGGAGAGTCTTCTCTTGTAGTGCATATTCCTCCTTTCGGCCTTCTGATATAATGCATTGTTGCAGTGTATTCATTTGTTGCTCCAGCACTTTCCTTTCATCAAATATGTTGCCAAACTGAGTGCGATTCCAAGTTTTTAGCGCTTGCTTAAGGTATTTGATCTTTTTTTGGAATTGAAACATCTTGGCTCCTACGGGGGGAGTGAAGGATTTCCAGGCAGCTGTCACCACTTCTTTTAAGTTAGGGTGTGAGAACCAGAAGGATTCAAAGCGGAATGGTTTGTTACTCTTTGACTCTGGTCGCGACCATTGAAGCATTATGGGCCAGTGATCTGAGCCTGCTTGAGGTAGAATGGAGGCGTGGAAATCTCCACCTAAATGAATGGCGTTATCTGAAAGGAGGAAACGATCAAGTCTGGAGGCTATGTGCTAAATTCCTCTACATTTGTTGGTCCAAGTGAACATACCATTTGAGGTCTGAAGATCCATGAGCTGATTCCGAGCTATAAATTCTTTAAAGCTAGTGCTGTCTTCTTCCAGTTTTTCTCGGCCTCCTGATTTTTCCTCTAGCACCGTAATAATGTTGTAGGCTCCACCACTTATCCATAGGGGATGTCTTCTGCCAGAGCTGAGATTTGTGAGAGAGTTCAATACATCCAGCTTTTTTTGAAGATCTTGAGGAAAATACACATTAGTGAGAAGACCATGGATGTTGGTACCTATCAGGTGGAAGGTAGTTGAAATGAAGAAGTGAGAGGCATGAAAATCTTGAAGGGAGAGGATTTGTGGGTTCCATAAGATCGCTAGCCCTCCAGAAGCGCCTAAGGCATCCACAGAGACTAAACAACAACTTGTCCAAACTTTGTTTAGAATTTTCTCCAGTGAATTACTATTACCTTTGGTTTCTTGTAGAAAGACTAGTGAGGGCTTTTCTTGCTGAATCATGTTTTTTAGCATTCTATGTTTTGCAGGACTGTTAAGCCCTCACACATTCCATGATATTAGCTTCATGAGGAACTATGGGGTAGAGCTTTGTAGAACATGGTTAGGTTGGGAATTCTCTAGAATCCACTAGCATTTCTCAAATAATGATAGTCCTTTGTAGATCGGTTTTGCGTCCTCGTTTTTTTGTGTCTTTCAATTTTTTTTTACCATCCGAGTGACTACTTTCTTGAATGCCAAGATATTTGTTTTTTTGTGCCTTGGTTAGGACTCCTTCAAGTCTCTTGATCTCTTTTGGGGGAATTTCACTGAACTCTTTTTGTAGACACGCTCCTTACAGCCTGAGTAGGTCCAGATCTGTTAGATCTTCACCCTCTGGTTCTTCTTCCATGAGTGATAGATTTCCCTGTTCCTACTCTTCTGACCTTTGATTGTTGTTGAGGGTTAGGGAGGCGTCAACCTCCATGGTGGAGGATTGCATGGCGGTTTCAGCGGAAAATTATTTTTCCAAAGAGGTTGAAGTTGGAGTGCAGAGATGAGCTGACTTGGAAGTCGAGGTTGAAGGATGAGGGGGAGGCACAGGGGTGAAGGGGGAAGGATCTGAAGGTGGATTGGGAGTATTATCCTCCAAGAGGGTAGGAGAAGGCAATATGCCAAAGCTTTTTTGGGTTTCAGGCTTCTTTGGCTCTTATGGAACTACTAGAGGTTTCTTGGTATGCTTTCTACAGCCAGTAACTCTCATGAATCCTTCAGCGTCTTTACTGGTCTCTGATGCAGAAGATTTTGACTAAAGATTCAGAGGGAAATCTTTGAAAATATGGCCATGCTCATGGCATCGTTTGCAATGGAAACGAATGTGCTCGTAGTATATAGTTTGTAGACATTCATAATCATCATGAAATAAACTTACCGAATTCGTGAGTTCTTTGGCCAGATGCATGTGAACGTAGATATTGGCATAGGAGGTGTATCTACGGTGTTTGGTTTCCTCAGCTACTTTGATGAAAGTTCCTAGGGTGTTTCCAATGTCCTTTAATGTCTCTTCTTTCCAGTATTCCACGGGAAGAGAGTATAGGCGTATCCATACCGGAGCCCAGGAGAGGTTCTCTTTGTCTGGATCGAACCTTGCTTTCCATTCTTGAAGATATAGGCCTACCAAATTGAAGAAATACAGTCCTCCTTTGAAGATGCGATTTTTGTCTTCGAGGTAGTTGAAGATGGCAGTGAAGAAACCTTTGGGTCCTAGTTGCAGTGTGAATTGACCCTTAGGTTTCTATTTGGAGGCTATCCAACCATGCAAGGCTTTTTCAGTTGGCCAGAACCCGAGGAACTTGCCTATGAGTGCATGATCACTCATGTATTGGATTTCGGCGTTGATTCGATCACTGGGTAGATCTATTTTGATTCTTTCTGCAGATTTAGGAATGCATGTTGCAGAGAATGCTTTTGGCCATGACATCGTATTTCTCTAGTCTATACCTTTGTCTTTTGGCTGCCCTCTGACCTGCAACAACTTTTCCATTGTCGTTTTTATCAGGATCTGCATGAAAGCCAACAATTGGGTCAGGACCTTGACCAGTTGCTGCTTCTCCATTTACTGACTTGTCAGCAGAGGGATATGATGAGGGAGGGGGGGCAGAGCCCACCCCTCCGGAAAGCATCGCCATGGCAAGGAGATCAACGACGTCGTTGGTTAGAGTAGCCGAGAATGCAAAGGGAGTGGGCAGCAAGATTTTTTTGAAACCCTAACGGGGGCAGCATCGATCACTAGTTCGATTGCACCAGAGCTCCGTGATGTTTTATGAGAGGTTTACATTGTTACCTTAGGCATACTATCTTAATGTTTAATCCTAATAATATAGATGATGTGTGTGTGAAAACCATTCATCTTGAGGAAAAAGGGAAAAACCCTTGAAAAGAAGGTTGTAAAAATCCATTTAGGAGTAAAGGAAAGGAAAAGGATTTCAAATGGAAGGCAAAGAAAAATGCGTCTATCAAAAAAGAAGGAGAGAAAGTTACATGCAAACATTGTTCCAGAGAGGGTCACGATGAAGATCATTGTTGGAAGCTTCATCCCAAAATGAGACCAAAGAGAAACAACAAAAAGGGAAAACAAAATACAACTGCAACCACTCAACATGATTTGGGATCTGATTCGGGTGATGAAACTAAAATCATAGCCATATGGTTTGTTATCACTCCTCCAGATCTCCAAGCTTGAGGAAGAGTCTAGTTGAGGTAACCATAGACCAATATTTTGACTTGGTATATAGCCCTACAAAGCTGGAGAGGGATCTCTCCAAAGCATCTCAGCCAAGAGGGATGGATGGATTAGGGTTTTAGGCTAGATATAATAGCTCAAAGTTTAGATTTGATTTGATTGGGGTAGTCAATGGATGAGTGAATCAGGTTAGAGAGTGAACCATGTCAGGGCAAAAGAAAATCATAATTGTAGAAATATGATGGGGAAAGGTAGGTAACTACTTTAACACTTCATAGTATCTTGATGGAATGGTTTAGATTGATGAGGTGATAAAAAAATCATGGAAATCATGAATACTTTTTAAATTGAAGAAATGAAACAAATTATGATGATTTTCCCAAAACAGAAGGTGGAAGATGAATTCTTCTTATCACCCTTGAAAATCAAACATATTTAGAAGTGAAATGGATCATGGAAAATAAAAAACATTCATATACATGTAACTGAAGAAGAAACAATGTCAAAATACCATGCCACGGGAATCCCACCAAAATAGTGTAACTCATCTAATATATTCCATGTCAAAGTCTGAATCACTAATACAACATCCAATGGAGTCCAACCTCTAAAAAGAGTGAAGAAAGGGAAGATATCAACATGAAAAAAACTCCTCCCAACCTCAGGGGTCAAATCCATGAGAGGAGGAGTAGTTCCACCAAAATCTAAACTGATAGTTAGAGTGTAGGATGGTCAAAGTGACTCATCCCTAATTACATTGAAACTGATTCATTTGACTTGATGAAGTCTATCTACCTAATTTATTTACCCTAGGTAGTAGTAAAAACATGTTAATTACATTTACTTCATCAATTACATAAGTGAAAATTGATTTCTAAAGGTGAAAATCAAAACTGGAGCAAAATAGTGAAAAAATCAGGGAATTTTTCCCTATGCGTAGTGCCATTTCTCTATGTGCAGCACCATAAGCCTGTGCATAGCAGTAACTTCAAGCTGATTTTTGAAGGGGCTTCTGATGTCTAAATTGAGCTCATGATAGTGCATTGGAAAGATTATACTTTCTAATTTCTAGAAATTTCATTGGTTTCATCCAAATACTTGTTTTGTGCGCAACTCCTAGCTAAAAAAGAGGGCAGAAAGGTGCATTTTGAGGTGTTTTTAGCCATTTATTCTTATTCAATGGTCCAAATTTGGTGTGCCAATAGTCAAAAGTGTATGTTGTTGGCCTTATGAATCTAATGGTAGTCTTGGTTTTCCATTTGGAGGCCTCAAGAAGATGCGTAATTCCTAGGGCGTTGGACATAGCACAGTTCACTTGTGACAAAACTGTCCAATGTTGCACAAAAAACCCAAAAATGTCAAAATTGCCCAAAATATTATCAAAACTGGTGTATAAGTTGTTGATGAAGTTTCCTAGGCATGGAAAGAGGCCTCAGAAAGCATATACAACTTTCCTTTATCCTCTTTCACCTTTAGGGTTTCAAGCTTTGACATCATTTTCTTGAGCTTGGACCTTGCTATTTGGCTTCTTTGACAATAGTACTTTGCCATATTCCTCTATATGCCATTCCATTTTAGCCATTTCTAGGAGATTTTCAAGATGGTTGCCCACCCTCTCAAGCCAATGCTCCCTATTTTCATTGATGATTATGGCCATTTGCTCATTTAAGGTAAGTTTATTTGCTAGTTCAACTTCTTTATGTTTTTCTAGTTCCAATGCTCTTTTTAGGCCTCTGGTCCTTAGAATTTTTCTTGGCACTTGTTCTTCTAGCTCATCATCATATTATCCATAAGCTTCATCAAGTAAGGCCTTAGCCTTTTCTGCCTCTCTTTGTGCTTTTATGAATTTCACTTCATCAATGAAGTGCTTTGTCTTCAACTGCTTATTCTCCTACTTGTAGAAGTTAATGACGAATCTGGCCCTGTCAAGATTAGCTTGGAGTTCTCTAATCTTGGCATCCTTCCCCTTAAGGGCTATGCTCAAGACCTCATAGTCATCCTGCTCACTTAGATCAACATGCTCAAAATCTTGTTCTCTCTCATGGAGGTCCTCCTGTTGTTGCTAGATTTCTACCTCTATCATCTTTTCTTTACCTTTGTGTACTTGCTTTGTTGATGAAGAAGGAAAGGCCCCTCCCATGATTTGTGGGGATAACAACTACCTATGGTCTCTCTGATAAGTATCTGCCAATGTGCTCAAATATGGACTCTTAGGCTTGGTGACCTCAGCTCTGCCAAATAACCCTGCATGATCATGAAATGGTGATGATGGTGGTGAAATAGGTTGAGATGATGGAGGGATAGATGTAGTGGGCTGAGATGGAGGGGGTATGTCTTCATCATGATGACTAGTGGTATGAGATGAATATGGCATATCTTCAACATTTGGAGGTTTTGGAGCAGTGAAAATATGATTGGCAATGAAAATTTCCTATGCAATGTTCAACTGGTTAAGGTGATGGAGGGCAATGATCTTGACCAGAGAGGGATGGAAAATACTATTCATTTTCTGCTCATACCTTTTTCCCTGAAACTATGTATGCCATTTTCTCAATACTCCTGAATAAATAATAAGGGATATTGAGCATTCTAACTCTTGTGAAGTGCATGGGAAATTTGATATCGTATGAATAAAGTATAGAAAATCTGCCTTCACAAGTGAAGTACTTCATGATGATTTTCATTATGGGAGCATATGTACCAAGAAGGTGGGTAAAAGGTAAGAATCGCTTTCTCTCACTTCTATATGGAGGCTTCAAATATGGCTCATAATACTAATGATCTATACTTTGAGCTTTAAACCACCTTTCACCCACATTAGGTATTCCAGTAGCAGCAGCAATAATGTTTGAGGATATGGTGAAGGTTTCTCTAGCATGGGTCACTTGATTGTCTTCAAGATTTGAAATGAACACGCTAGTCAAAATAGGATGGATTTGGACTCTTTGTACCATCACACAAAAATAAAAACATACCAAATGCTTGAAGGAAGTGACTATCATAGATGAGGCCATTAACTCTCTGGTGTTGGTAGGTTCAAACCTCAAGATTCTTCCTCCCTTGTGTGCTTTTCTTTCTTCTTGATATTCTTCCTCTGAAAAATCCCTGTTTTATTCCTCCATTATGTGTTTTATTTCCTCTTGCTTGAAACCCTAGGGATTAGGAAACAAGAGTGGGAATGGGGTAGGAAAAATTTAGGGAGTGGAGGAAGGGATTAGGGAACTTAGGGAAGTGATAGGGGAGTGAAATGTGTAGGGGATTTAGGATTTTATATTCAATTACAAGTATGTAGTATGGTTGCTTAGGGATTTCGTTGCCTACCAGTTAGGGTTTAATGGAGAATGCACTTGGAATATGGATTTAGCAACTCAGGGGTAGGGATGGAGTTTATTATTATTTGGGAAGGGTAGCAGGGTCTTAGGAATTTTTTTTAGCGGTGTAGCCAAAAACCTGAAGATCTCAGGCAAATGTACATCTACCTCTGCCTGAGAAGCACTTTAACAAGGAATTTCTAGAAGCATTTGCAAAAGAAAATGACTTGGAATTAGACCTGATTAGACACTGGAGGAATTTCCTTAAGAAACATAAGCACTAGTCATCAGGTGAGTATTTTATTGATTCATTAGCCTCTCCTTATTTCTATGATGGAGCTATGATGTATAGACAATGGGGAAAACATGATTATGCAAGATTTACTATAGACATGGTCCTCTTAATGGAAGTTGTGATTCATAGTTATGTTATGGATTGGGTAAATATTCTCTCTGATAGAACAACCACTGAAATACTAGAATATAGAAGGAAAGCGCATAAAACTTCCCGGACCATTTTTCCTTTTTACTATAGTGCATATATTTTTGACATCATTTGTTTTAATTTTGAATACCCCATACTCGGATGGAAGTGCACTTCCCAAGATCATAATCATATTCATATCTATCACAAATAGTTGTGGAAGGCCCACTATAAGAATCACTTATACAGAATTTGCAATGGTTTTGTCCTACCTGTATATTATTCTATCTTCAATAAGCCTACCCCTAGGATATCTCAGGAAGCATCAATTGACCTAACAACAGTGGGTAGCTGGTTCAGATAGAGAAATTCACTTATGTAAGGCTTTTTGGTAGACTTACCAAACCCCATGTTCTTCCTCTATATGTTCCTGATAAATTGTTAGCCCGAGAGTTAGCATATCAGCTAACAGTTGAAAGGACGTCAGAAACCCTTAGAGATTCCAAGAAACATATGTGGCCTGCATTCCCCTTATGGTGTGCCATTTTTACCTTAAATGATTATAGACATGCAGAGAAAGAGGCAAAGAAGATTCAGATGCTAAATCTTGCCACCATTCCAAATATACAATATGACCCAAGGAAGTTTGCCTATAATGTTACTTCTTAAGCTAAACTTACTAGATTTGATCATGAAGTAGATGGCTTTGATGATTTGTTTGCTTTAGCCGAAATACTTTATTGGGTTACAGGATTGGCTAGTATCAAATATGGAGAAGAGGGACGAGAAAAATTCAATAGGCTCAAAGCCTAGAGGTTGCAAACTCTACCTTTGGATCTATTAGCTACAACCCCAATAATTCAGCCATAGATTCAAAGTAAAAAGCAAGCTCTCAATAATACTCCTGTAGTGGAGAAGGTTCCTGAAAAGGAAAAGTTGCCAGAGTAGGAGTAGAGACAAGAAACAAGTAGCGGACCCCTTGATTCAAGCATTTATGTTGATCTTAAACTAATCAAGGAACGGCAGCAATTTGATTCCATCATTAGTAATACTGAAAGCATTTAAGGATTCGGCACACCTGAGGTGACCACTATTCAAAATTCAGTAATCAACACAGTTCCAACTGAAGGAACAAGAAGACCACCCATGATTCATAAGGACTTAGAAATAATCCCTGAAAATACCTTCGATGAGATTCTTTTACACATAGAAGAGATATCACCATTAGATGTCTTCTATAGCCCTAAGCATAGGGTTATAATCAAGAGACAAAGCAAAAAGATGAAAATTGATCACTCTCCTCTTTTGACTTCACAAACCGAGATGATGAATGTGGTACGGGGAGAGGAAGTTAATCCTTTTGATGATCTCATCAAACTTTCTCAGTATGTTGGAGCATACACAGCGGCCACAATGGATAAAGCATTGGAGGTCAGTAATTTACTAAAATAAAAATACCAAGCAATCAATTTGCTAGAAGCATAGGCATATGAGAGACAACAGAAAATCGAACAACTGGAACAAAAATTAACAGTCCAGAAGCAACTAAATGATTAGTTGAATTATCAATTACTCAAAGAAAAGCAAAGGATTGATGAGCAAGAAATTGTAGAATTGAGACTTCTGTGATCTGTCATAGTTATAAGAATAGCTTCGGTGTAAATCACATAAAAATGACCTTTGTCGACGCGTTTCGAACCAACTAGTGTGGTTCATCGTCAGGACAAGTTGAAGACATCGATCTGGCCTAGCAAGTTAAATACCCTGAGTAGAGACTCCAACGGCTAGATAACGGCTATCTTTGACCCTAAGGCCCAGTCCAACTTGATTTCGAGGCCAAATCTCTTGCCTCGGCTTGTCTCCTTCCTAAGCTTTGGAAGAGGTATGTTGATGACACTAATGTCATCTGGCCCCATGGCCAGGAGGAGCTGGATCGTTTCCTTGATCACCTCAACGGCCAATCCTCAGCTATTAAGTTCACCATGGAAAAAGAGGTCAATGGCAGCATCCCTTTCTTGGATATTCTTTCTAGGAAGAAGGACGGCTCTCTCTCCCTCGCAGTGTTCCGTAAGAAAACGCACTCAGATCAATATCTTCATGCCGATTCCCATCACTTCCCGGCTCAGAAGATGGGTGTTCTTAACACTCTAGCCACGCGTGCCCTCAGGATTTCTGATAATGAGAACCTGGATAGAGAGAGATCCCACCTCCTTGATGTCTTTGTGGAAAATGGGTATAGTAGGCACCTAGGTCGGAAAGCTTTCCTTAAAGCCTCTAAAAATGCGTTGATTAAGAAAGAGCCTAAGGAGCGCCAGCTAGGTGTCCTTCTACCCTATGTCCAAGGGACCACAGACAAAATTGCGCGTATCCTTAGAAGGTTTGATATTCCCTCCACCTTCAGACCCCTCAGAACCATCCGTAATTCCCTGAGATCGGTGAAGGATCCTGTTAACCCCAAGGACATGAAGGGTGTGTATCTGATTCCTTGCTCCTGTGGGCCACCCTATATAGGGGAAACTGGGCGCTCCATCCAGCAGAGAATTTGCGAGCATGCAGCAGATTTGAGGCATGGAAGAACTAAATCCTCAGCCCTAGCAGAGCATGAGGACAAGACCAAGCATCACGTCTGCATCGAGGAGGCCAAAGTCATTGCCAGGGTGGATCGTTTCCATCATCGCAAGCTAAGGGAAGCTATTGAAATTGAGCGTAGACCCATCAATCTCAACAGAGATGATGGCTGGAAGGTCAGTAGAAATTGGATCCCCGCCCTGTCGTCTTAGGGTTTCTTCCTTCCCTCTCCGTTCTTCCAGGATGCTTTCTTCATGATCGTGCAGGTTTCTAGTATTATTAATGTATTTATGTTTGTTGCCATTAATCCTTTTTGATTTTACCAATTTTTGATGTAGGTCTTTTTCCTGAGTTGGTCGTTAATTAGTTTATTCATAGCATCATTATTAGTAGGGTATCCAGATCATGTTGTATTCCTTTATTTATGTGATTGTCTTTTCAGCTCCTTGACCTAGCAGTTAGAAGTATGGCCCCCCTTCATCTTTCCTATCGCAATGTGATATGGTCAAGAATATATTATCTCAATAAATAAAATAAATTTATTTAATTTTCAAATCGAACCTCTTATGAATATTATTAATACGTGGTAAATGTAATAAATCTTATAAACAGAAATAGGTTTAATATTACATAACTCTAGTTAATAATTCATGCATCTTTTAGTTTTTAATTTATTAAATAAACACTCTTTGTTTTTAAATTACCTTTGACATTATTTATTCTATTATTGTTTTTAAATTACCTTTGATATTATTATTTATTATTTTTGAAATAAGAATATGTAATTTATTTAGGTAACCTAAATTACTTCCTATAAAGAAATCACTTAATCAATCTATAAAAATATATAATATTCATTGGTACTATTTTATTAATATCTTAACTAGGTATATTACTAGTCATTATAACTAATTTTACTAAATTCTAGAAATAGATTATTATATTATTAATTTGAATATAATAAATGTAATAATAATAATTTAAATTCTTCAAAAGAAATCTTTCAAACTAAAAATTAATTTTTGAACAACCATTAATATTAATTTATTATTAACCTAATGTCATCTAATTAAATAAATTACGTATATTTCTAGTCAACACACCTAATTTCACTAAATTCTAAAAATAGTGTATTGTTTTATCAATTTTAGTATTATAGAAATAATAATAATATTAAATTTATTAAGAAAAGTTGGACTGGGCCTTAGGGTCAAAGATAGTCGTTATCTAGCCGTTGGAGTCTCTGCTCAGGGTATTTAACTTGCTAGGCCAGATCGATGTCTTCAACTTGTCCTGACGATGAACCACACTAGTTGGTTCGAAACGCGTCGACAAAGGTCATTTTTATGTGATTTACGCCGAAGCTATTCTTATAACTGAGCAAGAAATTCATAAACAATAGTAGTTATCCCAAGCATTGAGTAAGTTGCAGTTATTAAATGAACAACTGAGTAAATCGAAGGAAGAACAAATCGTTCAACTAACATATCAGATACAAAGATTCAAGGAATATCCCCAAGTGGGAGAATTCAGATTGGAGACTCTACAAATTACCAAGGCATTGTCTAGTTAGTTGAGCCTATTATGTCATAATATCTCACCGGTTCTTACTTTGTGTGAAATTTCATCATCCATTGTTGACAAATCAGTAGATGTGAGTGTTATCGGGAAAACTAGTGTCCATTCAGAGCTGCTAGTCCCACTAAGACGGGTAGCTATCTTAGAAAGAAACAAACTAAAGTTACTTGTGTTTTCCTTTATGAGAGATAGATGAGAGAGAAGCAGAGAGTACCAACCTCAGTCTTTCACTTGGCTCCTTGCTTGTTTCCTCCCTCCTTTGATAGAACTTTACCACTCCTTCCTCACTTGTCTCGCTTCAAACAAACACATGTAGATTTAAAGCATCATAATACCATCAAATTATAGAGATCTATAATCATAAACAATATAGGATCAGATATATATTAACCATACAAATGCATATATCAATACAAGATTCAGAAATATACAAGAATGTGGAGGAAAACTCAAATATCTTTATTGATAGAAGTAGTAGAAGAGAGGATTAAAACCCATTTCCCTATGGTCTCTCTGAAAAGTATCTGCCAATGTGCTCAAATATGGACTCTTAGGCTTGGTGACCTCAGCTCTGCCAAATAACCCTGCATGATCATGAAATGGTGATGATGGTGGTGAAATAGGTTGAGATGATGGAGGGATAGATGTAGTGGGCTGAGATGGAGGGGGTATGTCTTCATCATGATGACTACTGGTATGAGATGAATATGGCATATCTTCAACATTTGGAGGTTTTGGAGCAGTGAAAATATGATTGGCAATGAAAATGTCCTATGCAATGTTCAACTGGTTAAGGTGATGGAGGGAAATGATCTTGACCAGAGAGGGATGGAAAATACTATTCATTTTCTGCTCATACCTTTTTCCCTGAACTATGTATGCCATTTTCTCAATACTCCTGAATAAATAATAAGGGATATTGAGCATTCTAAATCTTGTGAAGTGCATGGGAAATTTGATATGGTATGAATAAAGTATAGAAAATCTGCCTTCACAAGTGAAGTACTTCATGATGATTTTCATTATGGGAGCATATGTACCAAGAAGGTGGGTAAAAGGTAAGAATCGCTTTCTCTCACTTCTATATGGAGGCTTCAAATATGGCTCATAATACTAATGATCTATACTTTGAGCTTTAAACCACCTTTCACCCACATTAGGTATTCCAGTAGCAGCAGCAATAATGTTTGAGGATATGGTGAAGGTTTCTCTAGCATGGGTCACTTGATTGTCTTCAAGATTTGAAACGAACACGCTAGTCAAAATAGGATGGATTTGGACTCTTTGTGCCATCACACAAAAATAAAAACATACCAAATGCTTGAAGGAAGTGACTATCATAGATGAGGCCATTAACTCTCTGGTGTTGGTAGGTTCAAACCTCAAGATTCTTCCTCCCTTGTGTTCTTTTCTTTCTTCTTGATATTCTTCCTCTGAAAAATCCCTATTTTATTCCTCCATTATGTGTTTTATTTCCTCTTGCTTGAAACCCTAGGGATTAGGAAACAAGAGTGGGAATGGGGTAGGAAAAATTTAGGGAGTGGAGGAAGGGATTAGGGAACTTAGGGAAGTGATAGGGGAGTGAAATTTGTAGGGGATTTAGGATTTTATATTCAATTACAAGTATGTAGTATGGTTGCTTAGGGATTTCGTTGCCTACCAGTTAGGGTTTAATGGAGAATGCACTTGGGATATGGATTTAGCAACTCAGGGGTAGGGATGGAGTTTATTATGATTTGGGAAGGGTAGCAGGGTCTTAGGAAATTTTTTTAGCGGTGTAGCCAAAAACCTGAAGATCTCAGGCAAATGTACATCTACCTCTGCCTGAGAAGCACTTTAACAAGGAATTTCTAGAAGCATTTGCAAAAGAAAATGACTTGGAATTAGACCTGATTAGACACTAGAGGAATTTCCTTAAGAAACATAAGCACTAGTCATCAGGTGAGTATTTTATTGATTCATTAGCCTCTCCTTATTGCTATGATGGAGCTATGATGTATAGACAATGGGGACAACATGATTATGCAAGATTTACTATAGACATGGTCCTGTTAATGGAAGTTGTGATTCATAGTTATGTTATGGATTGGGTAAATATTCTCTCTGATAGAACAACCACTGAGATACTAGAATATAGAAGGAAAGCGCATAAAACTTCCCGGACCATTTTTCCTTTTTACTACAGTGCATATATTTTTGACATCATTTGTTTTAATTTTGAATACCCCATACTCGGATGGAAGTGCACTTCCCAAGATCATAATCATATTCATATCTATCACAAATAGTTGTGGAAGGACCACTATAAGAATCACTTATACAGAATTTGCAATGGTTTTGTCCTACCTGTATATTATTCTATCTTCAATAAGCCTACCCCTAGGATATCTCAGGAAGCATCAATTGACCTAACAACAGTGGGTAGCTGGTTCAGATAGAGAAATTCACTTATGTAAGGCTTTTTGGTAGACTTACCAAACCCCATGTTCTTCCTCTATATGTTCCTGATAAATTGTTAGCCCGAGAGTTAGCATATCAGCTAACAGTTGAAAGAACGTCAGAAACCCTTAGAGATTCCAAGAAACATATGTGGCCTGCATTCCCCTTATGGTGTGCCATTTTTACCTTACATGATTATAGACATGCAGAGAAAGAGGCAAAGAAGATTCAGATGCTAAATCTTGCCACCATTCCAAATATACAATATGACCCAAGGAAGTTTGCCTATAATGTTACTTCTCAAGCTAAACTTACTAGATTTGATCATGAAGTAGATGACTTTGATGATTTGTTTGCTTTAGCTGAAATACTTTATTGGGTTACAGGATTGGCTAGTATCAAATATGGAGAAGAGGGACGAGAAAAATTCAATAGGCTCAAAGCCTAGAGGTTGCAAACTCTACCTTTGGATCTATTAGCTACAACCCCAATAATTCAGCCATAGATTCAAAGTAAAAAGCAAGCTCTCAATAATACTCCTGTAGTGGAGAAGGTTCCTGAAAAGGAAAAGTTGCCAGAGTAGGAGTAGAGACAAGAAACAAGTAGCGGACCCCTTGATTCAAGCATTTATGTTGATCTTAAACTAATCAAGGAACGGCAACAATTTGATTCCATCATTAGTAATACTGAGAGCATTCAAGGATTCGGCACACCTGAGGTGACCACTATTCAAAATTCAGTAATCAACACAGTTCCAACTGAAGGAACAAGAAGACCACCCATGATTCATAAGGACTTAGAAATAATCCCTGAAAATACCTTCGATGAGATTCTTTTACACATAGAAGAGATATCACCATTAGATGTCTTCTATAGCCCTAAGCATAGGGTTATAATCAAGAGACAAAGCAAAAAGATGAAAATTGATCACTCTCCTCTTTTGACTTCACAAACGGAGATGATGAATGTGGTACGGGGAGAGGAAGTTAATCCTTTTGATGATCTCATCAAACTTTCTCAGTATGTTGGAGCATACACAGCGGCCACAATGGATAAAGCATTGGAGGTCAGTAATTTACTAAAATAAAAATACCAAGCAATCAATTTGCTAGAAGCATAGGCATATGAGAGACAACAGAAAATAGAACAGCTGGAACAAAAATTAGCAGTCCAGAAGCAACTAAATGATTAGTTGAATTATCAATTACTCAAAGAAAAGCAAAGGATTGATGAGCAAGAAATTGTAGAATTGAGACTTCTGTGATCTGTCATAGTTATAAGAATAGCTTCGGCGTAAATCACATAAAAATGACCTTTGTCGACACGTTTCGAACCAACTAGTGTGGTTCATCGTCAGGACAAGTTGAAGACATCGATCTGGCCTAGCAAGTTAAATACCCTGAGCAGAGACTCCAACGGCTAGATAACGGCTATCTTTGACCCTAAGGCCCAGTCCAACTTGATTTCGAGGCCAAAGCTCTTGCCTCGGCTCGTCTCCTTCCTAAGCTTTGGAAGAGGTATGTTGATGACACTAATGTCATCTGGCCCCATGGCCAGGAGGAGCTGGATCGTTTCCTTGATCACCTCAACGGCCAATCCTCAGCTATTAAGTTCACAATGGAAAAAGAGGTAAATGGCAGAATCCCTTTCTTGGATATTCTTTCTAGGAAGAAGGACGGCTCTCTCTCCCTCGCAGTGTTCCGTAAGAAAACGCACTCAGATCAATATCTTCATGCCGATTCCCATCACTTCCCGGCTCAGAAGATGGGTGTTCTTAACACTCTAGCCACGCGTGCCCTCAGGATTTCTGATAATGAGAACCTGTATAGAGAGAGATCCCACCTCCTTGATGTCTTTGTGGAAAACGGGTATAGTAGGCACCTAGGTCGGAAAGCTTTCCTTAAAGCCTCTAAAAATGCGTTGATTAAGAAAGAGCCTAAGGAGCGCCAGCTAGGTGTCCTTCTACCCTATGTCCAAGGGACCACAGACAAAATTGCGCGTATCCTTAGAAGGTTTGATATTCCCTCCACCTTCAGACCCCTCAGAACCATCCGTAATTCCCTGAGATCGGTGAAGGATCCTGTTAACCCCAAGGACATGAAGGGTGTGTATCTGATTCCTTGCTCCTGTGGGCCACCCTATATAGGGGAAACTGGGCGCTCCATCCAGCAGAGAATTTGCGAGCATGCAGCAGATTTGAGGCATGGAAGAACTAAATCCTCAGCCCTAGCAGAGCATGAGGACAAGACCAAGCATCACGTCTGCATCGAGGAGGCCAAAGTCATTGCCAGGGTGGATCGTTTCCATCATCGCAAGCTAAGGGAAGCTATTGAAATTGAGCGTAGACCCATCAATCTCAACAGAGATGATGGCTGGAAGGTCAGTAGAAATTGGATCCCCGCCCTGTCGTCTTAGGGTTTCTTCCTTCCCTCTCCGTTCTTCCAGGATGCTTTCTTCATGATCGTGCAGGTTTCTAGTATTATTAATGTATTTATGTTTGTTGCCATTAATCCTTTTTGATTTTACCAATTTTTGATGTAGGTGTTTTTCCTGAGTTGGTCGTTAATTAGTTTATTCATAGCATCATTATTAGTAGGGTATCCAGATCATGTTGTATTCCTTTATTTATGTGATTGTCTTTTCAGCTCCTTGACCTAGCAGTTAGAAGTATGGCCCCCCTTCATCTTTCCTATCGCAATGTGATATGGTCAAGAATATATTATCTCAATAAATAAAATAAATTTATTTAATTTTCAAATCGAACCTCTTATGAATATTATTAATACGTGGTAAATGTAATAAATCTTATAAACAGAAATAGGTTTAATATTACATAACTCTAGTTAATAATTCATGCATCTTTTAGTTTTTAATTTATTAAATAAACACTCTTTGTTTTTAAATTACCTTTGACATTATTTATTCTATTATTGTTTTTAAATTACCTTTGATATTATTATTTATTATTTTTGAAATAAGAATATGTAATTTATTTAGGTAACCTAAATTACTTCCTATAAAGAAATCACTTAATCAATCTATAAAAATATATAATATTCATTGGTACTATTTTATTAATATCTTAACTAGGTATATTACTAGTCATTATAACTAATTTTACTAAATTCTAGAAATAGATTATTATATTATTAATTTGAATATAATAAATGTAATAATAATAATTTAAATTCTTCAAAAGAAATCTTTCAAACTAAAAATTAATTTTTGAACAACCATTAATATTAATTTATTATTAACCTAATGTCATCTAATTAAATAAATTACGTATATTTCTAGTCAACACACCTAATTTCACTAAATTCTAAAAATAGTGTATTGTTTTATCAATTTTAGTATTATAGAAATAATAATAATAGTAAATTTATTAAGAAAAGTTGGACTGGGCCTTAGGGTCAAAGATAGCCATTATCTAGCCGTTGGAGTCTCTGCTCAGGGTATTTAACTTGCTAGGCCAGATCGATGTCTTCAACTTGTCCTGACGATGAACCACACTAGTTGGTTCGAAACGCGTCGACAAAGGTCATTTTTATGTGATTTACGCCGAAGCTATTCTTATAACTGAGCAAGAAATTCATAAACAATAGTAGTTATCCCAAGCATTGAGTAAGTTGCAGTTATTAAATGAACAACTGAGTAAATCGAAGGAAGAACAAATCGTTCAACTAACATATCAGATACAAAGATTCAAGGAATATCCCCAAGTGGGAGAATTCAGATCGGAGACTCTACAAATTACCAAGGCATTGTCTAGTTAGTTGAGCCTATTATGTCATAATATCTCACCGGTTCTTACTTTGTGTGAAATTTCATCATCCATTGTTGACAAATCAGTAGATGTGAGTGTTATCGGGAAAACTAGTGTCCATTTAGAGCTGCTAGTCCCACTAAGACGGGTAGCTATCTTAGAAAGAAACAAACTAAAGTTACTTGTGTTTTCCTTTATGAGAGATAGATGAGAGAGAAGCAGAGAGTACCAACCTCAGTCTTTCACTTGGCTCCTTGCTTGTTTCCTCCCTCCTTTGATAGAAATTTATCACTCCTTCCTCACTTGTCTCGCTTCAAACAAACACATGTAGATTTAAAGCAACATAATACCATCAAATTATAGAGATCTATAATCATAAACAATATAGGATCAGATATATATTAACCATACAAATGCATATATCAATACAAGATTCAGAAATATACAAGAATGTGGAGGAAAACTCAAATATCTTTATTGATAGAAGTAGTAGAAGAGAGGATTAAAATCCATTGGCCTGACCCAGTTCCATCCTCCCAGCATGAAAGCCCTCTTCACCTCATGAAAAGTTATATCACCCAACAATATGATGTTTCACAGAGAAACCAACAGCACTTCCTTACAAAATACCAAATTCCAGCCTCTGGATCTCTAGGATGAGGGATCCATATATAGATATTTGTAGGTGGGTGAGTCAACTTCTAGGATTTTGATTAGTGTTAATTCTCTAATAGTTCTTGGTTCCACTTGGATATTTCATGATCTCTTACTCATCCTTGGGCAAATTCAAAGAGGCGAGTGTCAAATGGGAAGTTTTTAGAAGATTCTCTGGGTTTCCACCTAGCTAACTACCTCTGCCATTTGTCTGCTCTCGCTCATTGCACCCTATAGAAGGTCCTTCAGTATGCATCACACTTTCTGCATGTAGTAGGTGAGATGCATCACACCCTTAGCACTGAGGAGTCTGTATGTTCCAATTTTGACCAATTCTGAGTAGTTTTTAAGGGAGAACTTTTGGGAAATGATGTAATCAGCTGACCTTGTTCCTTTAGGGTATGAAACAACACTTTTAGTAGCTTAGAAGCCCTTGGTTTATGGACATATGAGATTGGGTTGCAGTTCCCAAATATGTCTATAACAGTTTCCGCCTAAAGCATGAGGTCGTAAATCTTCTGATGTCAAGTGAAATGCTTTATCATGAGGATCCGAGGTTTTTCGAATTGGAAGGGGACCTGTAATAAGATACAACACAATACATTATATTCATAATATTTTCATGGTCTAGCTAAGGCAGGCATTCCCATGCTCAACTTTATAAATTCATTTTCATGTACATAGGACAGAAAACCGTCTGTGTGGAAAACTGATGATTCTGGTAGAGCCATCATTCCTTAGCTTGGATGATTATCTGTGCAGCTATGATGTACATTTGATGTCTTTATTTTCCTGAATATATCGCAGCCCGAATGGATGAAACGAAATCTGGGGTCCTCAAACTCATTCAATCTTCACTCAAAGTACAAGTCGACCCATGTAAAGGATGTTCTAATGTTGAACATGGAAAGACACCGCCTGATTACCAGCCAATGATGTAAGTTGTTAACATGTGTGAGAGGAATCATTGATAACGATAATGACCCTCAAGGTACTACAGTACAATTCAAGTGGTACAAATGCATGAGTCAATGTCGAACACCATGCAAAATCTTCCGGTCCAAGGCCATTGATGTAAACCTGTCACCGGAAGTGAGAAACTTGTCATTGAGGCATGCAAGCTTCAAAGTACTCAAAGGGTTGTTCCTAAGTCAACTTCTTGGATAATGGATTGATGTCAACAAGAAGTGACCCATCATAGGAGGGCCTTAATGAATCCCACATCTACAACACGAAACAGAGCAAATGATTTTGTGGAGGTGAAAACGATCTGATGATACAAGGTTCAGGGTGGCGTTCATGAAAGAATGAAGTGTGAAGGTATTGTAGCGGATGAGATGTAAGCTGGGTTGGCGAATTCTCTTAGCAACTTCTCTTGAACATATCGGTGACACTGAAATGGATTGGTAGTGTTAACCCCAAAGATGGATGGTACGGAGGACTAATGGTGATATGACCGGTGAACGGAATAACCCAACCCGACTCAATCATGGTGATGGAGTGAAAGTGTCATGTTCAAGAGTGACTTGCTACCAATAAAGTTTCTTCCCAATTTTTCCCCAGTCATTTCTGACCAGTATATCTTTATTTTTGTCAAGCTTAAGGACGATAAACATATGCTTGTTCTATAATTTTCCCTTTGGGAAAACCCGTCACTATGTTTTAACGAGCCTAGCGACGGTGAAACTCTCTCTTGTCTACATGGACAAGTTTGTCCCTGTTGTTTTAACGAGTTTAATGACAAATATAACTTGGTTCTTTTCAATTTTATAGATTCTAAAAAGAGATGGAAAGGCAACTCCAGTAGTCCTTTTTCGTAATATATTCCATCAAGTCTGAAAAAGTATAAAATAATACGAAAGGGATGACTTTTCGATAGTTTTAACGAGCTGAACAAGATAAACGCTTAATCTTTTTGTGTAATGATCCCTTAGGTCCAAAAATATTAAAATATAGAGGAGGGATGGCACTTCTGATCGCTTTAACAAGCTGGAGAGGCCAATTTCTCAACAATCTTTTCATATTTTACCAGTCAGATGAAAAGAGCTTAAAGGAGACTAGTTTTTTGAGGAACGAGTGATATTTTTAGGTAGCAGCTGGTTCTGGCTAAGGTTTGGAACTTTTCAATCACGACAGTATGAAGAAGATGGCTAACAGAATCACTTGTCGCAACTGTTCCTCAAAAGGGTAAATAATCAAATGGAGGCGTATGATCGGCTAAAAAGGAGTGGAGGTGATGGTAAGAACACGACCAAGGTTCAAAAGCTTATAATTATGCAATTGCAATGGTTATTTACCGAAGGTGGGTTCATTTTTTAATGAGCTTGAACTCTGGGGGAACATGTGCTCATTGCTAGGTTTATTTTTTAATGAGCTTGAAATTCGCATAAACCTACTCATGTCAGTCATATAATAAGGATGTATCATCGATAGGTTCATTTTTTTAGGGAGCTTGCGACATTCGAAACTTTGCTCCGATGCCTTTTGTTATGTAAGCTAGGAACGACCAACCTACAAGTTTAAAGGGTTAAGAGCCTAGATACTAAGAAAATAAATGGTCGCTTTTCACTTTCATGCAAAAAGGTTTGCATGCCCCCAGGTATAACGAAATAGAGCTTCCATGTTACCATACGGAAGTTGCATTAGCAAGATTGTTTCATCCACATTTGCAGACAAAACACTTCCTTGGCTCTGTCAGGAATAGACATAACCTTTGACGGAGGAATCCTTTTCGTGTCTACTTCCATTTTCCTAAACGGATAGGGGAGTCAGACTAGTCACATATCCTATGCGGAAACCTACCTTATATCTGGGGTTTTCTTGCCGAAGCAGACCAGGGCGCATGCCTCCTGGGTTTCAGTCACAATCACCGAATCACTCACGCTCATCAGGTGGATGGACTGGAGATTGATGAGACATTCTTTGTGCAAAAATACTAGTTAGGGATGGCACTTGACTAGTAGCTATGTTTGAACTCGGGAATGAAGGCTGGTCTACGAGCTGGACCACTCTGCCTTCATGCGTGAAACACATCACTCGAAAGAGTGATGAAACAATAGCTCCCATGCTATAAATGTTTTCATGCCCAAGGAGTAGATTGTAATCTAATGGCCCTTGGACTACCATCATGTTCAGATAAACGGTTTTCCTTCTCAAAGTTATAGGCAAATTTGGAAGGATCCCTAACTTTTGACTGGTTCCTTTGTTGAAGCCTGACATATTTCAAATCTCAGGTAGAAGCGATGGTGAACCAAGCGCTTTCCAAGTAGTGGAGGAAAGGATACTCAAGGAAGCCCCTTCATCTATGATAGTGCCAACCATGATCATTCTGTAAGCTTGTACTATGATTCGGAATGGTACATTAGATGGTAGGTGGGGTCTCCCTATTAGATTCCAATCGAAGGAAATGACTAGATTGCTTGGAGGAGGGACTGAATAGACGGTCAGATGAATCTCTGATGAACTTCCTTCCTGCGGTAAAGGAACAGGTAGATTGCCCCTAGTTTCATCGGATTCTGTGTTAACAAAAAGAATTTGAACGGTGTCGTTCTCATTCTCTTTGGTGATTGTATCATCTGAAGGTAGACCTTCTGAAGACAAGACTGGGTCAACTTCCATCTCGACCTATTGACTTTGGTCCTGTGTGGACTCAGAGCATTTATCTTCAATGATAGATGCTTCGACCGACAACAAATATGTGTTAGTCAGATTTTCAACTAGTGATGGACTCGGCAAGAGTTTCTTGTATCCAGGAGGAAGCCGTAGTGGTGAAGCAGGACGGTTATCCAAGACTCTTTTAGCTTCGTCTAGGAAGGGACAACGGTGGAGGGCATGATCGCCTTCACACATTCTACAAGGAATTTTAGATCTTCCTTTTTGTCCATTGAATTCATTTTCACTAGTTGACGGTGTACTTTGAACATGATCGTCAGAGGTTGAGGACACCGGATTGTGCAAGCGGGGAGACCAGTCCTTTAAGATCCATGGGATGCAAGGAAAATCTCGATGATAGTGGTATCCTTTACAAATGACACATGGAGATTTAGGTTTGGATGGTGTAGTGTGTGGATTTTTGCTAGATGATGCATGGTTGCCCCCTTTTGTCGTTGGCTTCTTCTTCTTCTGCTCCTTCCCTTTCTTCTTCATCTTAGTTACTTGGTTTTTAGTATTACTAGCTTCACCAAGTGAAGAGGAAGAAGGAGAGGGAGAAACAAATGAAGTAGAGTGTTGGGGGGGAGCTCTAGTATCATCTGGTTGCTGATTTTATTGCTCAGGAATCATGGTGTTTTGAACGACAGAGGTTAAGAAAAGCCATACTAGCAGGCCAATTGTAAGTCCTGGAAGGGACAATGTAACTATATGAGGTGCACCAACATCTCCCCAAGAGGAGAAGGGATTAGGATTCCCCCCAAGGGGAAATCCTTGATTGGTGGACTCCATTTTTCTCAACCTAAGACCAACGAGGGAACAGTGACGTTATTCCGATTAAAATAAATTTTATGACGCTTTGACAAAACTTGCTTTTTCAATATTTAAGAGTCGAGAAAAAGCTAAAGATGACTCTAGTTGCCTTCAATTTTTAATGAGCCTGAAGTGACAAGTGCTCAGATGGACCTTTTCTTTTAAGGAGTTTGAAAACGAATGAAAGTGACTACTCTGGAAATCTAGATAGAGGGATTACCAAACCAATCGAAAAACTACAGAATACTTTTTGAGGTACGGTAGTCAATCTTCACAAATGTTGTGTTTAGTGCATTGTGATCGATATGGTGGCAAACACAGCTTCCTATGGATAAAGGATATAGCCTATTGTGGTCTCCCAATATATACTCGACGGTACGTGGGAACACAAGTCCGTACTGGCACTTGTCGTATCAAAGAGGAGGAATCACCTAACCTACGATGAAAATGATAGTTAGCAGGCTTTACAACTCCAGAATACGTCTCTAGCCTAGACTTTTAGATGTTCTGCGTTAGGTTCCAAAGCGTTTTTATGTTCATTGAGGTTTATTTTACAGCTGATCTTTCTTAAGAAGTTTGCCTTTAAGGTTCACCGCGTGATGTAGATATAAAATTCCTAAATATGCAATCTAAGATGATAAACGGTTGTTTACTTTCTTTTTGCAATGAAAATCCTAGCTACTAAGGAAAGAGAAGTAAAATTCTTTCAACATAAAGCAGAAAGCACACACTAAGATGCACTATCCTAAATCAATTTCCGCATGCAGTCTAAATGCAAATGCACATGCGTGTATTTTTTTTCCACTTTCTTAATGTGTGAATGACAAAATGAATGCTAAGTATAGATCCAAACTATTTTTCTTTCAAAGTGACAGTACTAACAATTTTCTTTTCAAAAAGCAAAAGGAAGACTAAGACGACACTTTGTGATTTCGAATTCAAAAAATGAAAGGAAGACTAATACGACACTTTGCGATTTCGAATTAAAACAACGAAAGGAAGACTAAGATGACACTTTACGATTTTGAATTTACAATTGCTTTCGACACTTGAAATACTATTAATTCAAATCAAATACAATGGCAAAAGTGTAACCGACTATCAAAAAGAGGAATACTTTATGACACTCTTTTCTTTGACTGAAAACGACACTTGTGACACTTTCAAATCAAAAGATGATAGTTTGATTAAGCTATTGTTTGCAAAGGAGAACTGTAAATGATGAAAAATACATAAAAACATTTACAATTTTTTATCAATGGAGGCTGAATAACGCAAGGAAGAGAGTTTCAATAGTGATATACTGATCATAGACAACAAAAATACTGAATAAAGTTGAAGACAATGAAGAAAAACCAAAATCTGGAGGTAGAAACAATGTCACTCAATCATTGCACCTGTAACATAGGGAAATAGGGATGCATTTCACCTGCAGCACACGGGAGGTGCGATGCATCCATATTTCCAATGAGAGACAGTGCAATGGTTCAGGGATGAGACTGAGCTTGTTTTTTGCTCACAGTTTGTCGCTTAGTTCAGGGATTTAGGCTGAGCTAATTATAGGTGGTAAACACAAAGTACAGGGGCTGATCTAATGAGGTTACTTGAGCTACCACCAGGGCATCTAGGATGTTTGCAAGTCAGATGTTCAGTTCATAAACTAACCTAGAGATTGACTGAAGCAACGTTGATCTAATTTGTAGTTGCATAGCAAAAGTAGTTCGAATGCTAGCTGGCTTAACTTTAGGCTCCGTCTGTAGTTTATAAAGCAAACAAATAGAAACAAGAAAACAAACTATTTGCTCCCCAGTGGAGTCGCCATTTTGTTATCGGGAAAAATAGTGTCCATTCAGAGCTGCTAGTCCCACTAAGACGGGTAGCTATCTTAGAAAGAAACGAACTAAAGTTACTCATATTTTCCTTTATGAGAGATAGATGAGAGAGAAGCAGAGAGTACCAACCTCAGTATTTCGCTTGGCTCCTTGCTTGTTTCCTCCCTCCTTTGATATAACTTTACCACTCCTTCCTCACTTGTCTCGATTCAAACAAACACCTGTAGAGTCAAAGCAGCATAATACCATCAAAGCATAGATATCTATAACCATAAACAATATATGATCAAATATATATTAACCATACAAATGCATATATCAATACAATATTTAGAAATATACAAGAATATGGAGGAAAACTCAAATAGATTTATTGATAGAAGTAGTAGAATAGAGGATTACAACCCATTGGTCTAACCCAGTGCCATCCTCCCAGCGTGAAATCCCTCTTCACCTCATGAAAAGCTAGATCACCCAATACTATGATGTTTCACAAAGAAACCAACAACACTTCCTTACAAAATACCAAATTCCAGCCTCTGGATCTCTAGGATGAGGGATCCATATATAGATATTTGCAGGTGGGTGAGTCAGCTTCCGGGATATTGATTAGTTTTATTTCTCTAATAGTTCTTGGTTCCACTTGGATATTTCATGATCTCTTACTCATCCCTGGGCAAATTCAGAGAGGCAAGTGTCAAATGGGTAGTTTCTATAAGATTCTATGGGTTTCCGCCTAGCCAACTGCCTCTGCCATTTGTCTACTCTCACTCATCGCACCCTACAGAAGGGATTTTCAGTATGCATTGCACTTTATGCATGTAGTAGATGAGATGCATTGTACCCTTAGAACTGAGTAGTTTGTATGGTCCATTTTTGACCAATTCTGAGTATTTTTTCAGGGAGAACTTCTGGGAAATGATGTAATCAACTGACCTTGTTCCTTTAGGGTATGAAACAACACTTTTAGGGGCTTATAAGCCCTTGGTTATGGACATATGAGATTGGGGTTGCAGTGCCAAAATATTTCTATAATAGTGAGATTGGACTTGGAAAAAGCAGATGAAAGATTAACAAATTTTCTCTCTTGTGAAGAAACTAAAGAGGGAAAAGCAGCTAATCTACCACAAATCCAAGAATCACATAAAGAAATTCTATTCACTAAATGGCAATCTCAGCTAATGAATGTTGAAATAACAACATCAAGATGCAGATGAACGAGAAGCAATGTGGTTGAATTAATTAATAACATTCTTTATTTATCAAATTTAATAACAAAGTGTTCTCCAGGAAAACTTCGACCAGTAAAAGCATTAGAACATATGTGGAAATAGGAGTTGGAGCAGAGGGAAAGATTGATCGCAGGTATTCAAAGTTTAACATGGGAAACCTTTTGGTTTTTTTCTTGTCAAACCATATAGTCAGTGGACAACAATGAAATGCCTCACCGATGCAATTGGCCATATGATTCCCGAACTTAATGATGCCACATACACCACTCAATTATACTCATGCATGAGTCATCCGCCATAACTTTAGCCGATTCTCGCCATTTGTCAGCTCCAATCACAAGATGATTAGCTAATACAGTGAACCATTTTTTACCGATTGCATCATGCCTATTTCAAGAATATTTTCACATTTTTGTGATTTGGTTATACCAATGCATAGCATATTTATTTCATAGTTTGTTAATTTAAGAAGTATTTATAGAGCCTTTTATGTTTTTAGAAAGGGTTCTCAAATTTTTGTAGTAAGACTTGGATTGGAAGTTGCACTATTATGCTTCCGATATATTTACTTCTATAAAAACTAGACCTGAATTCTGAGTTTTGATAAAGAATGCTTTTATGTGATATGCACTATTGCTTCTTGTGAAAGTATTTCCAAGTTAAAAAGTAGGATCTGAATGTGATTCATATCATAGGAGACTCAAATGCATATGGTACTACTATCTGTGTTTTTTCTTCAGGATTTTATGTGAATCAACATTTATTTATTTTGCTATTATTGATATATGTATATGTTCTTACAACAATTCTTTCACTTATCACTATTGAATGTTTAAGAGTTGTTATCTTTGATATATATGTGTGTCGGTAATATATAACGATTAATGCGATAACGTTTTAATTATTACTTTGTTCAACTACTTGAACAAAGTAATTATCATTTGAATGAATATTTTTATTTATGAGTAAATCATCTATATGTTTACTTGTCAATAAAAACCGTCAAATATTGCACTAGGAGAAAGACTTCCCACGATAGATTAGTTATTTTATATTGTTGCATTTTAGAATAGATCATTCATCATTCCCATTAGATATTAAAAATCGATCACTTATCCATCCCACTTATAAATCATTGGGAAACTGGTCCCATTATATCCAGTCGGAGCCACCACACCAAACGGAAAAGGAGTTGCCTTAAGGTCTGGACCGGGTGGTTTTCCCCGATGTTGATGCAACAATTTTCAAGGCATCAACACAAGGGAAATGAGCTAGGTGGTTTGGACCCACCAGCCAGTCTGTTGCCCCATACCTCTTAGGGTTTATCTGCATTTTATTTTGATAGATGCATGGTGTGAGTGTGATTTAGTACAGCTCCACAATTTCATTTCACGGCTCTTTCCTATGCTTTAATCATTTGACTTGTGATTTTATTCCACGGTTCTTTTTCATAGTTTTGATCATCCAAGTTTTATTAATAATATTGTCATGTATTTTTTTAAAGGTTGAGGCAAAGGATAAGCACTGAATCTTTTTAATTTCACTTCTTATTTATCTTACAAGTTAAGTGTGACACTTACCGTGATCCTATTTGTTGCATAACAAGGTTTACTTTCAGAATATAATGATAAAGGAAACCATGGCCTATTACAAGTTCTAGTTGATTTAACTCGTTATGCATTCATGACTACCTTAAAACTATTATTTGAGATGTGAAACTGATTCTTGCACTTTGGAGAAAATAACATTCATTTGTGAAATATTGATAATTAAATGCCAGCGTCAGCTTGAGGAGAAATTGCAATCTTGTTTTATTGGCAAAGTAAAGTGCTCATAGAACTCTTAGAATATTTTGAGGTTAAAATTTGTGATTAATATTCATTTCCTCATGATTGAATATTTCTGTGTTGAAGAGAAAGTATTTAATGATTTTATAATATCAAGGTGAGCTTGAAAGAAGAAAAAAAATGTATTTCTCTTATTTGTTTCTGTTGCACACTTTCTGTATAGTTGAGTACTGAATTATTTCCAAAGAAGAAGTGCACATATAGTGTAGATTCTTTTTAAAGCATTCAATTATTTCCTTAGATTAGTTGGAATGAAGTTTCTTTATGATTCATAGTTTTATTTCATGCTTTCCATTTTTTCAAATTGAATCATATTCTTTTGAGTGGAATCTACATTCTCTTGTCCCCTGGACAACTGAGGAAGACTTTTTGCAGGGGTTAACTCAATCTAGAAGAGGAGCCAGAAGTAGATTCATAGTGTTTTTACTTTTCTTCGAAGAGTCTTGTTCCTCTTTCCTGAATGATGCCTTTTTGAATTGTTTTCAAGAGCTTGATTCCACAGATCCCTGGGGTCATCTTCTGGCATATATTGTGCTACGCCTCTAAGTCTACCAACCCAGATTGACAATTTAAATGTTGGTGTAAATATTGTATTTATACTGCCCCACATATATTTAACCATACATTATAATTATATAAGACATATATTTCACACATACTTACAATTCAAACACTTTGTATGTGCACTAGATTCACCTTACACACACCATCACTATTAACCAGTTTGTTATACTAAGCATTACAAGTAGAGTACTTGAGAAATATTATTTTACTTTGCAATTTTGCACACAAACATATGCTCACATAATATAATTAGGAAAGAAGTGGCCCATCATCCACAAATCATTTTTTTCCTTGCAAGGAACAAACATCACATAGTGTAATTAGGGGAATTGTATTAAAGTATCATGAACCAAATATCCACATACTTATAATTCAAACACCTTGTCTGTGCACTAGATTCACCTTGCAGACATCGTCACTACTAACCAATTCAATTTACTAACCATTACAAGTAGAGTAATTTCTTATATTTTACTTTGAAAATTTTCACACAAACATATGTCCAAATAATATAATTAGGAAATATGTAAGTGTCCCATCATCCATGTGTATAATTTCTTCCCTTGCAAGGAACACACATCACATATGTTAATTGAGGGAATTTTAAAGGATCACTGCATATCCACATCAATTCACACTTTGTATGTTCACAATTTCACTTGCACACACATTCACTCCACACAATAAGCTCACTTAAACTTTGTATAAATGGTATTCTCTTTCCATGATATTTAATACCTAATTTATTTGAGCTTATATTTGGTTCCACACCCTAAGTGAAGTAAATCCTTTATAAAAACAATCTTAACCTAAACACACTAACTTCCTTATAGGGGCCATAAGATAATTTATAGTTTAGGCTAGGACCATGGTGATAAGTAGCACATAAGATGTCATGGTTGTTTTTCATATTGTAACATATAAAGTAATATTTTAGGGAGTTTAAAATATTGCATCATCTAGTGACAAATATTAAACATGGAGAGAAACTCATGAGGGGGTAAGGCCTAGGTGGTGGATTATCATGAACCTTCGTGTTGTTTCCAAACACGTGGTGTTTTGAGTCCAAAATTGACAACCAAAAGCTGAGATTCATACATTCCCATTGGCTACAAGTAACTTAGTGGTCAAATATTATGGAATCTTTCCCTATAGTTTGAGGTGCAGGAGCACTTACTTGAGGTGATCTTGGTCAGGCTACTTGAAGTGTCGCCAACTATTTCAAGACGTAGCCCTAGCACAGTTGGCCACTATAAGCCTCTCCATACCTTGGTTTTTTTTTGGCCACTGAAAGAATATCCAGTAACATTTATGAGGTGGCTCTAGTACCCTATTCTAAAATAATCACAAGGCCCAGTTACTACTTAATCATAAGGGCATTAGGTCTTTTGAGGAAATTTTCTCATACACAAATCCCTAGATAAACAATTTTTGTTGATTTTTTCACACATTCAAATTAAAGAGAAAATTAACCATTTATTTTTCATTTTATATTATTTATGTGATTCATTTAGTTTTCCTAAAGAAAATGTATGTGTTTAGGTGTGCTTACAAATGAAACAACCTCAAGTGTTGATTTATTCCTTTCTTGCTGACTAATTTATTTCTCAGAATAGAATGCTTGTCATTAGTTACATGTTTCATAGAGATTATATCATCTTAAGGTGCCTTCTACATAGAATTAAAATTATCATGAAAATTCTTTTACCTTTCATACATGATGAAGCTTTTACCTTTCATCATATTCTAAATCACCCTTTTCGTCAACACAAGGATCTATAATTTTACTTATCTGCTCTCTTCTTTGATCCATCTTTCCCTGAGCTTAAAACCATTTTGTTTTTATGTTTCAACTTATAACCCTTGGTCCATGTGACTAGAACCCTAGGGTTTCCAAATTTATTTTTGTTGAGTGAGGAGGAATTATTTTATATTTCATCGTATTCTGAATAACCCAGAGGACTAATACCTTTACTGGTGCACTCTTCTTCGAACCATCTTTCCCTAAGATTGAAACCCTTTTATTTACATGTCTCAACTTATAACCCTTGGTCATGTCAACTTTTTCTAATTAGTTTCCAACTATCAAATCATATCATGACCTTCCACGTATGGTGATTTCTTAAAAAAACATCTGTAGATTTACTATTCACTTATCTTGTGATGATGATTTACTTAACTTGCAAGTATACTTTTTATTCAACTATACAGGGATGGAAATTGAATAACCACATGAGGGAGAAGATGTGTCCCATCAAATTAATCAACCATATGATGATCAAGATGTGTGTTATGGACCTGATCAACCAATAGAGGAAAATGTGCCCTATCAAGTTGAACAATTATCACTAGGGGAACAACATGTGCCATGTGAAGCTAATGAACCAATGGAGAAGAATATTTTCCCTATCAAGCTGATCAACCACTAGAAGAACAAATTGTTTCCTCTTAAGTTGACGTGATAACAAGGAGTTACAGTTGTTTGGAAAAGGGGTGGACCGTTTGTAGAAAATTTGGATGCAAGCATAATAGAGGACCTTGGAGAACCTATCCCTTCTCGCACTATTATATACCATGTCAATAAAATCATTCAACAACATTTTGAGAAACATTCAATTGTTGTACAAGTTTAGATACTACATGGATTGATCAAACATAAGAAACTAAAACATGTCATGAAGATTTTGGGTGTCCAATATGCTAAAAGAAAGAATATGTTCGAGTTGCACACAAGGAAATTACAACTACTATTGTTGCACCAAGACAACAAAAATTGGCAAAGATGTCAAAATTACTCCATGTCTAAAGAAAAACCTTACACAAACATACTAAATTTAGGGTTCGAGTGAATGAAAATGGTGAATATGCTTGTTGGGTTCTTATCACTAGGCAACCCTACCAAGACAAGCTTACAATAGAAATCAAAACATTTGTGGTAGAGGTTTGGGAGATCCATTCTTGTGATGTTCCAGATAGAAAGCATGTCGTATGACATCACATAGTTAAAGGTGAGTATGTTGAAGATGCTAAGCACACTTTAGAAATGATAGAAGTTGCATTGGTCGAGAAATTTTAGGAAAGCAATCACCATGTGAAAATATTCATAGGGATGTTTCAGAAATTGAAGCCATGGATTATTAGGCTTAATACAATCTGTGACACGTGTTAGTGCTGATATCATGTTCAATTTAAGCTTCATTATGGCACTTTCTGGGAATTTTACAAGAATAACTGTCACGAAGACCCTCCTCCTACAATGCGTAATTTTGTCTCATCAATATTGTCTAAAAGGGATCCATAAGAATTATGTTAGAAGAAACTCTGTATAGGTTGGAGAAGATGCATTGAATGTGGTGATTTGGCATTCCTCCATTGGAACTTTCTTATTGATCCCAACCAATCCTGGATGTCAGATGTCACTGTCAGGTGGAAGAATTATGAGTATGTCATGGGAAATCAACCATCTTCTTCAACTCTGGTGCCTAATAGGATCAACTATGTTGAGGATGAGATTCCTATTTCACAATATATGGGGTTGTTTCAAAAAAAGATCTATAAATATATCAAACACTCGCATAGGTCCTGGTGGCAAGAATTTTAGTTTACGAATTCTCGCAATTATTTTAGCCAGGAACAATATCATCAGTAGTGGACTTTGTTGAGAGCTACACATTTTCATGTCAGAAAGAGATATAGAGAGAGTATTATCAGTCACACCAAGTGTCCATTAGTACATGTTCTATAAAGACATTCATAATTGAACATTGATGGTATGGATAACACTGATGAGTCACATGATGTGATTAAGGATATCACTTTTACATTAGTAATGATCATGAACATGACACATTGTTTGTTCAACATTACTTTGACCTGATTTATGAATAATTTTTAAAAAGTGGCATATTAGTTAGGAAGCATTGGATATGGTCAGATGGTTGTGTAGGGAAGTTCAAGTCAACACACACTTTTTATTGGATGAGTTGAATACACAAGAAGATAAAAAATTAGCATACTTGGAGCTACTTTGAAACATGAGATGGAAAGGGTGAACGTGATGGTGAAGATGCTTGTGTGAAGAAAGAACTTAGGAAGTACCAAATGGGTCATGATGCAGATTGACTCAAATCATCACTAGAGGTGGTTAATTGGTGTAGGTCACATTTAGGATATGAAGGGCATGAATCTATAAGGCCCATGTATAGGTCCTTATGGAATATTTAACTTCACGATGTGAATAGATCCATTCCTTGGTATTGTAATATTTTAGCAGG
The DNA here is from genome assembly GCA_000404065.3 of Pinus taeda. Classification (NCBI taxonomy): domain Eukaryota; kingdom Viridiplantae; phylum Streptophyta; class Pinopsida; order Pinales; family Pinaceae; genus Pinus; species Pinus taeda. The sequence continues at coordinate 4,129 of APFE030719360.1, read as the reverse complement.
AATAAGGGAATTACACTCGGTGCAAAGAAAATACATGGGGGAAATATTTTCCATCGAGACAAGAAAACTTGCATGTTTTTGTGAGTTTTTCATTGGTGTTGATGGATGTAGACTTGATCACTTTGAAAAACATGTTACTTGAAAGGATGGAAATATGTCCCTCTTAATCAAAAGGGACCTCATCCAATACCGACATGGTAAGAGATGCACAATGAAGCGGACATCATTTAACTTGATCATGATCAAGTATGTGATCTTCTAAAGGAAGGTATGTGGCTAATATATCATTAAAAATTTCATCTATAAATTGAAATCTTGAACGTATTAAACTAATAAATATTTTGTATTTTGGTTGTAGGTGATGTTTTTGTTGTCACTACCCCCGTAGGAAATGGAGAGAATGTGGCCTACTATTTGATGTAATGTACACAAGTAAAAATTAGTTTGGTGAGACCATATAAAGATGGACAATTCACATACAAAATTGGTGACATGGTTGTAATGGGCCATTTTTTTGAAAATGTTAAAAAATAGACTGATGACATCATTATAGAGATTTTATGCCTACATATATATTTTCAATAGAGTCATCTAGTCATAGCTTCTCATATCAATCTCATAGAAATCAAAACAAATAAAGGTGAACCAAGGAGATGGAAGATTACATAATTATGGAGACTTTCATTCATGTGAGCCATTGGACAGATGAGTAGACGATGCAAATGGAAAGTCCTAAAGATGAGTCTATAACAGTCAGGTGTAATGTAATCTAGTATAAGAGATACCAAACGTATGATTTTTGTAATCTATAAATGTGACAATTGAATACTCTTGTAACTTTGTAATTTTGAATAGAGAAATGTTTCCCTCTTATCTAGGATGAATTCATAATGGTGTAGATATATGTTATATAAGATTTCGCTTCCTTTAGGTGCTGAAGTTTCTAAAGTACACCACATTTCAAGGAGGTTCTTTAGAATCAATATGGATTTAGATTTAGATTTAATTAAAAATTTTCATCTTAAAATTTTTTAAGTGTCATGCGTATAATATTCATGTTGAGCATGCAAGAAATTTTATAGATCTATATACATATCAGACATATTTGGTTTCTAGAAAATCCATTTCAATATGTAACAATCAAGTTGATATGGTCCATTTTACTTAAAATTGAAATTCAACAATCTAGGTTATGAACAACATTGAAATATTTTTATATTTTTAATAATAAATAAGTCACATGTGAGTTTGATATAAAACATATAAAGAGTGACACACCTGCTTCATATTGGAATATTGACATCTAAATTAAAATAATTGTGATTTAACATACATTGATTGTGCACTAAAAGACACTTTCTAGAAGCCAATATGAAAACTAAAATTGCTATTTTGTAAATTTTTACTTCATGAATGTTCTTAATTGAATGTTTTAAAATAAAAAATTGATTGAAATACTTGGATAGACAACTAAATTTAAGAAAGTGCATAAAATTATAGAAACATATCATTAATTGTTTAAATAAAAACATACATAAACTCCACTAAAAGACACTTTCTAATAATTCAATATTAAATTGATGTACATGATATATTTAGTTCATTTTAAGTATTAAAGTGACTTCCATCATAATAAGATTGTAGTTATTTCCTTAGTCTATGAAACTAGAATTCAAAATTGTTATTTTGTAAAAGTTTACTTATTGAATGTTCTTAATTGAATTTCTTAAGTTAAGAAATTGATTGAGACATTTCATAGCCAACTAAATTTAGGAATGTTCATAAAATTATACAAACTTATCTAAAAACATATCATTAATTATTTTTTGGTATCTTAGATTCCAATACATATGACTTATATCATGTGTTATGACTAAGTTGTTGTAGATGAGCTCAAAAATAAATAAAATTTAATAAAACAAGTTATTAGTTGAACAATACCACTTGAAGATATTTTTTAAAATTGAATTTAAAATGTATTTCAAACATATTTGTGTATTTTAATTGAACCATGAACATATATTTTAGTTTATTTTAAGTATCAAAATAACCTTCATCATTGTCTAAGATTGTACTTATTTTCATAGTTTATTTCTTGAGAAGTCAAAGATGCTATCTTGTTACCTATGTATGATTATAAACTATACATATGAAAATATATACAAATTAAATTATAAACATGAACATCCACAAAATAAAATAACAAGAATCCATAAACTGAAATAACATTCATCTGTCCATAGATTGTCAAAAATATCACAGAATATACAAAGTATGTACATCACATGTGAATATGTCCTATGAATGGGGCCTGGAAATATACAAACTTTTTATAATCTACTCTAGAAGGTATCGCTTCTAGAACTCTTATGTGTGTTCTATTGCATAGAGTGACCATCCATAATCTGGTACTGAAATATAACACATTCAAATTCAAAGTAATTAAAACATTATTTGTACAAATATAAATAATATGGAAAGAAATGATTTTGAATTGTGCATTTAAATAGTGCCCTACCTATGACTCAATTGAGTGAAAATGGAAGTTAGGTGGGGTGGGGCACTAATCAATATGGGCTTGGTTCTCCCCTGGTTGTGGATCAATGCCTTCATACCCAACATCCCACTTATGTGTTCACATAACTACAACATTGGCACCTCTTTTCATCTAGGGCTCTGTACACAATGACAAAGACAAATTATAATTAGTCTATGAATTAATTAACACGCATACATGTAACTTAAAAAAAATAAAATGTTGAAATCTTAAGAATACAATAATTCACCTCAATTATTAGTCCATGAATGTTATGAGGTGGAGGTGGAGGTGGAGGAGACTGAGCCATCAAAACATGCACTAGAGGAGGCTACTCTAGCTGGTCAACTACCTCCTTAGATGACTTCAAAATTTGATTTGTGTATCTAGGTTGTGCATGCATGTTATCATGAAATTATTAATATAAATGCAATCCTAGGCAAACTTATTAATATAAAAAATGTACAATTTGATGATTGGAGTGAAAATTTTCACATATATGTACCAAGTCTATGTCACGTGGGATGTACATCCTCCAAGTGTCACAGATGGTATCACGACATGTATGTGCATATGGAAAAAGTTGGTCATGCCCTAGAATCTTGAGATATGAATCATCACGTAATGAAACTAGTGGGCCACGAGGCAATGAAGGTGGTCTGCTCATCTCTCCACTCAATGTGACATTTGCAATAGCTAATTTCCTCTGCATGCTATCTGCAATGGTATGCCTAGTCTCAGTGCCAAGTTGTGACGACTGCTCTATCTCTATCAACAATACCATCCTTTGAGATGGTCATGGTAACAATATATGAGGTGGTGCTACATGCACAGGGTCCCTACGAGCCCCTACACGTTCATAATTATGTCCCAAACTGGGTCCATAAAACTCAAACCCAGTGTTGGTGTAATCTGACCTCATATGTGGCACAAACTCTGCATATATATGATTTGCAAAGTAAATTGGGACTTGGTCATGGTAGCAGAACTATCCCTAGGGTCCAATGAATTGATCATAAACAAAAGGGGCCACATTAACGTAGTTAAACTATTTAGCAGAATCTAACCAGGATGTCTAGCATGACATTCCCAAGGGATCTCAAACAACTCCCTAAAAATATCAATGTTCTTGGTGGCATATTTCACCACCTTCAAAGTATGTGGGCCTCTAACCTCTAGCCTCCTAATCCTATGTATGGAATATTGGAGGTCACTTTGTGGGCCCGCCTAATGGTATGTCTCAATCAACTTGTTGATGTTACCCAACATTAGAGACAAACTACGCATAGTAGATGAACTAGCAGAGATTTTATCCAATTCTCAATTGATCCATGTTTGTTGGCCCTAACATCCTCAATTGTGATATTATATATAGCATTGTTACACAGAGGGATCGACACTGCACTTTGATCCTTGCCTTCACCCTATTAAGGGTTTGCAAATAATAAACATAATTTAACATATATGTATATGTATATGTATATGTATATGTATATGTATATGTATATGTATATGTATATGTATATGTCTATGTCTATGTCTATGTCTATGTCTATGTCTATGTCCATACATACATACATACATACATACATA
>APFE030719345.1:43818-80419 GCA_000404065.3 Pinus taeda | reverse complement strand
GTGTTTGACCCCATCCTTCGTAAACTTATAACAATTAGTTTTTCCATCGTGTGTCGCCTTCCTGTCATACTGCCATGGACTTCCGAGCAGTATGTGGCACACGTCCATTGGCATAATATCGTAGACCACTATATCGTGGTACTTGCCAATGCGAAACTCTACCTCGCATTGTTCATCAACCAACAGCTGGTGGCCTTTCTGCAGCCACAACACCTTGTAAGGTGTGGGGTGCTTCAACCGCTTCAACCCCAGTTTTTCCACCATCTCAGTGGCAACCAAGTTATCCGTACTCCCGCTGTCTATTATCACCTTGCAGCATTTCCCATGCGATTTACAGACTGTCCGAAACAGTGACTTCTGCTGTGTTGGTTTAGCCACTTCCTTGGTTGGCTTTAACAGCACTTTATTCAAAAGCAATGCTTCTCCCGTTTCTGCCATATCTTCCACTTCCCGTGGTTGCATGTCAACTTCTTTAGGCTGAATCATAAATGTTCCTCTCTGACCTGTCTGCTCAACTTCTGGGCATTCAAAGGATCGATTTCCCCATTTTTGACACCTGTAGCACTGGAAACCAGTCCCCCTTCCGCGGCCATTCCCTCTTCCTCGCTAATATGACCGACCTCCTCTGGTGCTGTCTCCTTTGTCTGTTGTCCCTGAAGTTTTTGAGCTGCTGCCTTCTTCACTGCTCGCAGCACTCTTTCCTCTTCCGTAGGACTGTCCTCGTCCTCTACCATTTCCTCTCCCTCTCCTGTTATTCTGTTTTCTATTAATTTTCTTCTCAGCCTTCACAGCACTCTGAAAGGCTTCTTCAATACTTCGGGGGGAAAGAATGCTAATTTCATCCAGGATCTCCATCCTCAAACCGTTGACATACCTCGTTGTCTTTTCTGGAGTCTCATCCGTATAACCGGCACGTAGATTTACCCGGTAGAACTCTTCCGTGTACTCTTTGACAGTCATACCCTTCTGTCTCAAATTCTTTACTCGCCGACATAGTTCAACCTGGTAATATTTCGGCAGAAATCTGCCCTTCAGTTTCGCTACCATCCTTGACCATTTTCGTATGGGTAATTTGTTCAGTCTTTTTCTGTCTGCTTGGACACTATCCCACCACAAGAGGGCATGTCCTTTCAATTTAGTAGCAGCGAACTTGACTCTCTTATCCTCCTTAACTTCCTCATTCTCGAAATATTTATCTAGTTCGCTTATCCAATCTAGTAGGATATCAGTAGACAGACTACCATCGTAATTTGAAATTTCTATTTTTGGTTTGTTGTTAGCCAATAAGATTGAACGCAGCAGTCTCAATTCTGGAGCTTCTTCATCAGAAGCGTCTGCAACAGCTACTGCTTCTTCCTCACTGTCATCTCCCAATTCCGAGTCTCTTCGTCTACCTGCTTCCACTGCTTCCAAGCGAGCTGTAAGAACTCTAATATGTTCTCTTATTCCTTCATCCGCTCCCCTACGTGCACCTCTTCCACGCCCTCGTCTTGGCGCTTGTCCTTCTGCCATCTTCCTCTAAATATTAATAATAAAAAACTGCTCTGATACCAATTGATGTGGCCAACCCACGTGGTCCCACGCCAGCACAATCCTTCGCGGTCCTTCGCTGATATTTTGGTTTGATTTGTAATTGAATGCGGTAGGTGATTATCAATAAACCCACGGTACTTACCTGTCCTCGCTGCGACACCTGTCCTCCTCGAATCTGCCGAACCCTAATCTCCTTACTACCTTTTCACTTTGTCAATTCGCGCTCATTTGTCCATTTTCACTCCGTCGTTTCGCTGCTCTGTGGTTTGGGTTCTGATACTCGGCTCCGTCTATGGTTTCTCTCCGCCTGTGGTGATACACTGTTAAGTTTCTGATGGTTTGTTGGCTAAACGCTGTGGTTTGATATTGTCTTCTCGTCCGTGTATTTGGTTCAGGCGTTTACTGGTAAGTTGTGGCTCTTTTACTTGGCATTCTGCTTGTTCTTCGTGATTACGCTCAGTCGACTGGTTCTACTTCTGTATTCACTGTTTGTCTCGGTCAATGGCGCTATAATTTTGTGGTGAATGCTGGTGTTGAGGGTTTCTGGTTTGCCCAGTTGACAATGTGCAGTTCGTTGGTCTGCAACCTGGGATTTCTTTGGCACTCAGCTCTGTGCTCAGGTAATTCACCTATTCCCTGCTATAATTCTTTGTTTGCATTTCGAGCTGTATCTAACAACGCTCGGCCCCTCCGCGGTCAGGGTTTCGCTTCGTTTCAGTGAGTTTTGGACTCGGTTCACTTTCAGGTATGGCTCTCCCCTTTAGCCATACATGGCTTCGCCTCTTGCTGCTTCGTTTTTTTTACCTTACGGTTTCGTTTCTGGTTCGAGGGTTTTTAGTTTGACAACAAACCCTAACTTAACTCCTTTGCAATGGTTGCAGGTGACCGGTTCCGTGGCTCTCGCAAAGAGTTTGGTCGATATTCTTCCGGGTAGCTCTGTTCTTACCTTGGTGGCTCTTCATTTTGACTGTATCTGCTTGTCTCTGTAGTCTGTATGTTGGATGCGTCCATGGCTCTCTGTTCTCACTGTAATTATTTGAGTTTGTATGATTAATGGTTGTAGCGTTTAATGTTTTGGGTTGCTCCAACCCGTAGCCTTAATGTAGAAGTTTGTTGTAGGTTCTGTTAGTGGTTGGTTTGGTTCATCGAACCCTCATCATACAATTCATTCATGTAATTTTAAATTTGTCAAGCCTGCAATGTATTATACTGGAATATGTAATCTACGATTAAGTTCGATGTTGTTGTTTCTTACCCGATTTCAACTGTGGGTCGTTGTGTTCTTCGACACTGTTCGCTTCTTTCCGCCTGTTGCTCACTCTCGGTCTTGACTTATTTTTAGGCTTGTGGTATTTGGAATATCGGTCATGTATTTGCCTGCAACGATATTGGATATGCAATAATATATATGTGAACTTTCTTTTGTGAGTCTCTGTCACTGTGTGTGCCTGCACGAATTAATTGTACAGAAATATATATAGAAATTTCTAATACAGAGGGCTTATGTATTTCATTCATACATCTATTTGTGCACAGAATTCTGGTGAAGGGAATTTGACATATATTTCTCTAATTCTCTCTTTCAATTACTTAGCTGCTGAACCCTTCTGGGTTATTTTGTCTGTGTTTTTATACAATAGTCACAGGCAGTTAGATAACTGCAGATAGTTATTCTTTACAGTTTGTCAAATAGTTATTCTATTTCAGTTTTGCCTGGCAGTTACTAAAACTTACTCTACCTGTCTATTCGTTTGCTTACTTTGTCATCTTTGTTCCACAAGGGTTTGTCGTTTACATTACTCATTGATATTAATCTAATTCTAACAACTAGAATTAAAACCTGTTGCCACAGTAAAGTAAAAATAAATAAAAATTAACTAACAGAATCTAATGCTGTAGTTGACTTTGGTAGAAAATAAAATAAAAATGTAAGAACCCTGACAGACTTGTTGTCCTTTTATCGAACTGTTCATCTTTCCCAATATTCTTCCGAAACTTTGTCCACCCTTTCTCGGTCTTCACCCTGTCGACCAGATGCTCCTGCATCAAGATAGAACATTAAATGATCGCCAAAAAACAAGCCAAGACAAGAGACAAAAGATGTGGCGGCTAGCCAGGGACAAACCCCACAATGTGTGGGGAAACCCTTTGATCAAATATTCTTTTAATCTTGAATAATTCAACAGAGAGAAATAGTACAATAAATCTGATTTATATCAACAATAGCAAACCCTAGATCAGCAGCATCAACATGAGCGACGTCATCATCAAACTAGGGCAGACGATATCTCACAAACCGACCATCGGATCGGCATGATTCCACCACCAGAAGTTGCAGCTTCCAGAGGAGGTTTAGATGAACCTACAAGGTAGTTCAGATGAGGAGATCTTCTATTCCACACAGGTCAAACTTTACTTCTACAGTTGTAGCTTCAGTTTCAGCAGCTTCCTTCAAACTAGGGCAGTCAATATCTTGCAAACTGTCCGTCGGATTGACTTGATTCCACCACCAAAAGTTGTGGCTTTCAGAGGAGGTTCAGATGGACCTACAATGCAGTTCTAAGGAGGAGATATGATGCTCAACGCTGGTCAAACTTTGGATCTGCAGTTGCAGCGTCAGGTTCAACAGCTTCCAGCTTCACATGTGTGAGAGAGAGACCATTTTCTGCGCAATAGAGAAGAGACTCTTTTCTGTGCAGTAGAGAGAGAGAGTTGTGATGAGATGAGTGAGTCCAAATGAGTAAAATTCCTCCTATATTTATACACAATGTTGGTGTTTGAATGGATGCGACTGTTGGGCTTCTGAGCCTATATGAGTTGTAGGTCGGCTTGATAATAATTCCATAATCAAAACAAATTCATATCTCCATGAATACTTATCGGAATCGGATGATCTTTACATCAATCCTACACCTCTCGGTGAGAGGAATCTAATAAAAATATTATCAACCATGAATAAGATGACTCACATGAAGTTTTGCCCTGGTTGCCAATTTTAACACATCTTGTACTCACACATCATTGCTTATGTTCCAAATTCAGTAGTAAAGGAAATTTTGACACAAAATGGGCCTGAGGGAAAGAGAGGCAAATGGATTGCCACTATTTTGGAATATGACATAGAAATAAAGCCTACAAAACTTATCAAAGACAAAGGTTTAGCTAAAATCATGGCTGAATCAAAATGTCAGGCCTTAGATATAAATTTCATCAGTGCCCTAGATGATCAGGAAGAGATGGAGACTCCACAGATCAGTGAAGCTTTCATAGATTCACCTTGGTATGCATATATCATATTTATTTTACTAAATTTACAAGCTCCTCCTAGTTTATCTAGAACTAAAGGTAGATTTTTGAAAATGAAATCAATGAAATATTGTATCATAGACAATGTTTTATTTTGGAAAGATAATGGTGGAATTTTATTGAATTTTTTATTAAAAGATGAAGCTAACAAAGTTATGCAAGAATTTCATGCAGGAGATTGTGGAAGACACCTATACTGGAAAACAACTGTTGATAAGATTTTAAGGGTAGGTTTTTACTGGCCCACCTTTTTTGCAGATGTCAAGAAATATGTGACCTCTTTCCACAAGTGTCAGATATTTGAAGGCAAAAGGAAACTCTTACCATTACCTCTCAAACCCATCTCCATAGAAATTCATTTTCAACAATGGGGTTTGGACTTCATTGGATAAATTCACCCATCCTCCTCAGCCCAGCATAAATGGATTTTGACAGCCACTAATTACTTTACTAAATGGATAAAAGACATCCCTTCTAGACAAGCCATAGACTCTGTCGTCATTTCATTCCTTGAGAACAACATCCTTTCTAAGTTTGGATGCCCATAAAAAAATCCAAGAAAATGATAGACTTTTGTAACAGATACCACATTACCCTTAGCCATTCCACTACCTATTACCTTCAAGGTAATGGACTTGTGGAATCCTCAAACAAAAGCTTTGTTAATATCATCAAGAAACTGCTAGAAGACAACAAGAAGACCTAGAAAAAAAGTTGGTTAATGCCTTATGGGCAGACAGACTAACTACCAAAAAATCCATTGGTACATCTCCTTACCAGCTAGTATATGGAATGGATGTTGTTTTTCCATCCTCTTTAGAAGTACCAGTGATGAAAATGATTCAATAGTTGCAAGTAGAACCAAATGATATCCAAAGGAGGATAAAATCAAACAATACACTTGCAACAAACCAAAGAAGAAGTCTATGTCAAATCACAAGTGATCCATGATAAAATCAAAAAGATTTTTGACAAAAAAAAACCAAAGCTAGTGATTTTTACATAGGTGGAAAAGTACTCAAATGGGATTATAGAACAGAAGAGAAGGGTAAACATGGTAAATTTGATTTCCTATGGCAAGGCCCTTATATCATTTATGGTTACAGAGGTAACAATGCATTTTTCTTGAGACAATTAGATGGAACAGATCTACCAGGAAGACTAGTCAATGGTAGAATGTTGAAGCATTACTTGTCCACAAATTAACATTAGTTCATTTATTTACTTTGCTCATTGTATATAACATTGCAAAGTTTATATTGGATTGGATGGTAATCTTTTGAGGTTGAAGCCCAAAGAGAAGGCCCTGAGCTTTGAAAGGTGTACCATCATAAGTATGAATAAAGCAAATCAAAGAAGAGCAGTTACAAACAAGCCTTAGTCAAAGTTTCAAAGGCTACCGATCTTAAAAGTTCTTGAAATTTCACTAGGAAATGCCATCCCCATGTGGAGCCACTGTTAGGGTCCAATAATAATAGGATTCATAACTTTGAATTGGCTATGCTTAGTATTGTAATATTGTACATACTTTCTTTTTCTGCAAAGCGTTTTCCCATATTAAAATTAAAAAATGTAAAGATGGTATGTCCTAAAAGAATAATCAAAGGACAAAAAGAAAGAAAAAGATAAAAAAATTAAAAAAAATATGAACCCCAAAAAAAAAGATAAAAATAGATCATGAAAGTGTGGAAATTCAAATGCCACTACTTTTTACTTTACTTTGCAAAATAATATTGTGTGCAACTTTTCAAAAATGCCACAATCCATGATGGTCAAAGTAGTTTAAACTTGATTCATTCATGCTTTAGATTTTATGTTGATAGATAGAGAATAAAGATCTAGCCAAACTATTTAATATTAGCGGATCAATAGTTACATAGAGAATAAAAATGAGCTCAACAATTTAATCTGAGCCATTGGAAGCTATAAGGTAAGAATTAGATAGTTTGCTTATCAAAAGAAAAAGAAATAAAGGGTCATCAAGCGCAAATGCACCCAATGAATGAAGAGAAAATGCTAGGGTAAATCAAGGGTAGGTAGAAGAAGTTTTGCAAGTGCACAAGGTTTCTAAGTCAGAAAGCACTTCATCATGCTTAATCCTATGTTTCATGTGCAAGAGGAATTGTCAAAGAGAAAGGACATTTGCTAAAGCTTATTTACTATTTTCCCCTCATTTCACTACACCCCCACATGCTTATTTATTAATTTCCCCTCCTTATCCCTTCATTACTTATAAAAACCCTTTCCGCTTATTTTGACATTTTATCCCTTTGTTTCACACATTACCCTTTAAAAATCATTACCCCTTCCCAAAACCCCTTTCCCTAGTGTGAAACACATTCCCATCACAAATAATGCATTCCCCCCCTTATTAATTTCCCTTTCCCCCTTAAAACCCCACTAAACCCCTTTATCCTAAGTTATCTCCTAAAGTCCTGCTTTATATTTCCCCATGTTATAATATCCCGACACCCTTTAACTCACCAAACCTTGGTGCATAGTTAAAACCCTCTGCCTTATAAACCCATGGTCCCCACCTTTATTAACCCATTGCTTATATTTATAATATCATCATTACTTTTCAAATTATTCACATTTTCATTATAATTAAACCCCGAGTCCTGCCAACCACGTCCCAACTCCTTCCGTGCAACTTCACCACGCGATATCCCTATGATCTCCCACCTCCAGATCCAACGACGCATATCAATATCGTGCAGATTCACAATCCGACAGTTAACAGTCCAAAGGCACACGAGGTGTGCGGTTTTGGGCAGGAATTATTTTTCTATGTGGTTGAACCAGGTTATATCGCGTGCTCATGAAAAATACCACCCCCTACCCAAAACTGGTGTGATATGGCCTAAAACCACCTCCCCACCTAAACGAAAAATGCCCACTGTTCATTCACCAATTCTTGCACCAAAATGTATTCGTTATTGGTTAAAAGGTCGAAAAAGCCCCATTTTTCTCTTTTCACTCATTTTTGATGCAAACCTCTATTAACCAATTCTGACACCCTGAACCTTTGTGCAACCTTTTTAGCCACCTCTTACAACCCGAAGACGCTACAGACACCAAATTGAAGCAATGAATAGCCAACGAAAGCCTTAGTAACCTTTGTTGCTACCATAAAACCTTGTTTGCGCACCAAATCATCATTCTCCAGGTATTCTTGAAAGAACCAGAATGGCCCTATAAATTTGAGTTATGCAGAGTAAATATTAAAGGTTAATTAATCAAATTAATTGAAAAACCCTGTTAAACTCAAGAAAGCCTTATTGTGCATCCAAAAACCCTGTTCTACATACTCTAATTACCCTCCCTACTATTTCATAGCTCCTGACCTTACTCCTAAAGCCACAGAAAAAGAAATTTAGTTCAATAAACCAAATTATGGCTTCCCAAACCTCTCTAGATGTAAGACCTCTGCAAACCCTCACCTGGATATTGACCGCCTCCCCTTAGTTGACAGAGAATTTCAAATTAAGGATACTATTTCCCCTAGCCACCTACTCAAACTCCACTGCCGGAGTAAAGACAAATTCCTTAACCAGATTGATGATATTCACCTTTGGGAATCAAATTTTCCCAATTAATTGTTCCCACAGGTACACCTATTCCCAGAAATCATCCACTTATGCCACGCTTGCCATGTCCCAAGTTTGAGAGCCATAGTCAACCCTGACCAACAGATTTTATTCACTATTACTACAGAATCAATAAATCAAATGTTACAGATCCCGCCAGGCCCAAATGAGACCCCACTTACAATTGAAGGCTTACTTGAACTCTACACCAAGAGATACCTTCCCAAGAAAGCTCAGGTATTTCAAACTTTCATCATTGAAGAGTCTCATACTCCAACAAATAGTCCTCCATATTGATGAACCCCGGAATTGGGTAACTTATTGGGCTCATTTTACCTAATTTTTCTTGATCAATCCACCATTCTTCATAGTTTATGCATGTTTTTTTAGTATGTTTATGTTAATTGAACGAATGAGGGTGGTCACTGTACCAAGAAGGCTAATACGTGGTTATTTCAGGTTTTTGGACAAATTTTGGAACAAAGCCAAGCAATTATGAGCTAGATGACAGCCAAGCATGAAGGAACAAGGGTGAGGATTCATAGGGAGGATGTCTCTTGCATTAAATGTCCCTTCCTCGAAATCTCCACCTTCAACTCGGAGCTCAGCAAGCCACCAAAACGAATCCTAAAGACAGTCGAGCAGCTTGGTGAAAAGTGACTGTTTACTAGCAATTGGAGCAGCCGAGCCCCTTGAGTTAAGGAGGGTTGCTGAGGCCCCTCGTAGGCATAAAATAGGAAGGCTTTCAGCCTTCGTAGTTTACTTTTTGGATTGTTGTTATTTTGCACTAGGGTGCTACTATTTTCTCAGCTCATTTTCGTAGCTGCTGTTGTATAACTTTCTTATGAACATGGATATTTTTTAGTAGTGGAAAGCAACTTTGTTTGGCACCAAATCTAAGTTTCTTTAGGAGCCTACAGCTCTTGGGGTTGGGCCCAACCCAACTGCCAAGGCTTCCTTCATGTACTATTATTTGTTTTTATGTCTTTGCAAATTAATTTCTGTTAAGTAGATCAACATCTTGCTGGTTATATAGGTCATGGTTGATGATTAGATAGGATTTTTATGTTCAGATTTAGTTGATAGATTAGTAACAGGGGAGATCTCCATAAAAAGGCCATCAAGCACCTCTGGTCTCACCTCTCCCTTAGTGGGATCGTGAGTTGGGACAAAGGTGACGTTAGTGCCAACAAAAACATTGTCTTTGCTTCACCATGCAAATAGTAGTGGTGGATTCTTGTTGCCGAACTTGATATCAGTTTTGATTGCACACTTAGGGTTATGATTGCTTAGTTGCATAGTTATTTCATCTGATTCTGTTGCAATTAAACTTCTGTTCCATTTCTCTGCTGTTATCTAGGTCAGAATAGACTAACATAACTAGGTCTTTGATTTTCCAAGTGTTTGGTTGTCCATTTTGAAAAACAACTTGCAGAGCACTTGTTGTCCATCTTTATCTGCCCATACTCCATCAAATCCATCTGCTCCATCCTCCACTTAGAACCCTTACCTTACATTTGCCTCATTCTCTTACTTTGCCATGATTCTCATCTTTTTGTGCAACATCGTTTCATCCCTCCTTGAACAAATCTAACCATCCGTGCCACTCCTCAACTCCATCCACCAAGTCTTGAACCTCCTCATACCCCTATCTCACCTCCATACTCATTCCTCCGCCTTTTTCCCTCCATCAATTCTCCAAAATCCCATTTCTGAACATCCTGTAGAAAATTACAGACATCCTGTAGAAATTCCAGAACATCATGTAGAACCCCTACAAACTTCCTGTAGAAGCTCACAAAAGCGGTTTCTTGAAAGCCAAACTCTATGAAACTCTTAGGAAGGGTGCCAGGGACCCCTTAGGCCCTCTCTGAACCTTCCCAACCTCCTGCAAGCATTTTCTCTCACCGATCCACCTCTGCACAGTCAAAAACAGTGAAAGCACATGCATGATAAATCTGACAACTTAATAAAAAATACAAAAAGATGTTTTCTTCAAATAGAAGTAGTTTAGACACATGCATTTTACCTCCCTGGAAGTAAGGACATCTCTTTCAGTAGCTTGCATCCTCTTTTTCGCATCATTCGGGCTAGTTGGTAAAATTAGGGTTTGCTAGGGTTTGCATTTCCTTTCAACGTTTTAGTTTCTTTCTGCAAGTAGATTAGCTTCCCTTGAGTTAGCTTTCATCCATCAGTTAAAAAGCTTCTTCTCAGATCTCATAGAAGTTGGCTTAAGCCCCTAGCAGACTTGTGCCAACTGACCAAGTGAAAGCTACGACAAGAGCTAGTACTTGTGCATACAGCACTGTCACTTCCAAGTTTGTTACAAACTACCAGGTTGATATAAAGTAAAGAAGGGAGTCCCAGGAGTTGGAGCATTATTGCTGCAATATTGGAGCCCACCATTCTTTTTGGCGTCGTTGCCGGGGAAGCGTCAGAGTATTTGTGATTGCTGCTTTTCTTTTATTTTCTACCACAACCTTCTGCTCAGTATTTTATTTCATTTCCATTCTGCAATCTCATTTCCACAAAAATAGACTAGACATTTTTTTATAAGAAGAGCTTCGGCGTAAATCACATAAAAAAGACCTTTGTCGACACGTTTCGAACCAACTAGCGTGGTTCATCGTTAGGACAAGTTGAAGAGACATATTTGGCCTAGCATGTTAAATAGACTGAGCAGAGACTCCAACGGCTACATAATGGCTAATTAAATAGACTGAGCAGAGACTAGACATTTCCTGCTTTCCTAGACTAGCATTTCAATTCTGCAAGTGTAGATTAGCATTTTAATTCCAGAATTTCAATTTCGCAAGCGTAGCCTAGCATTTCATTCCTGCAATTTCATTTCAGCAAATAGATTAGTTCTTTCCTGCTTTCATTTCAATTCCGCATTTTCATTTTAGCAAGATAGATTTTAGATAGTTGCAATTCAATCTATTTTCAGTTTTGTAGGTACAAGCAGAAAAAAAACAAAAGCAGCCAAAAATATTTCATTTCATGCCTCATAGGAACAGAGACAATACCGGAAAATTCCTACCCAACACCCCCACCACATCACTGAGTCACCCTTCTCTCTTCTTTGGTGGTCGTGATCCAGACAAACCTATAGGTGAACCCCCTGAGATATACGAAGATCCTATAATAGAAGAAGAGCAAGAGAACATCACTCTTGAGACCATGGCTGAACACCGAAATGGTATAGGAGATAACGAGAGAATAGAAGGTGCCTTTCCCATCCAAAAGACCAATGGGGACATGAAAATGAAGAACATAAGTCCCTCAGCCTTACCTCACTTCCATTGATTGACCACTGAAGACTCTGATACCTTCCTGTTTGAGTTTGTTGTCCTTTGTCGAACTTACGACTATGCCGAAGATGAGCAAAAGTTGAAGCTCTTTCCTTCTACCCTCAAGGATGTAGCACTACGCTGGTTCATGGGGTTACCTGGAAACAGTATCACCACTTGGGCTTAGATGCATCAAGCCTTTAATAACAAATACTGGGACTACTGTAGGTCCAAAGAAACAAAGGGAGAAATCTTTCGAATGACCATGGGAAATGATGAGTCTTTAGAAGACTACGAGGAAAGGTTCCATCTTAGTTATAAACGAGCTAGGTGCACACTTGACCCTAAATCTCTGAAGCTGGTTCTGCTCCGAGGAGTCCCTGAAGACCTTCTAGACACCCTTCACTTGCTAGCTGGAGGAGACATCTACCAACTACCCTATGAGGACATAAAGACCGTGTTTAGAAACCATTCTAGGGCAGCCTAGAAAAGAGGTAGGGGGAATCCACTTTCAGCTAGTACCACCTTCTCCAAGCATGAGTTTGCTAATCAGATGAAAGACCTCAAAAGTGAGATGAGACAGACTCTTGCCATGCAACTTGATACTTTCCGAATCCAACAAAAGAAAGAGGAAGTTGAGAGGGCTTTGGCCATTTTCTGTCCCAGATGTACGAGGAAGCACCCTAAGAACGAGTGTCCATTGCACTTAGTAGAGGTATGCTTCATTTGTGAGGAAGATCACCCCACAAACCAATGCCCAACCTTACCCAGATTTAAAGCCATGTACCTAGGGACTGAGGCAACCGTTGAACCTCTCTACTTCCTCAACCAAAGGAGGCTACATGGGCCCAGACCTTACTAGCAGGGGATGCAAGGGACATCCCAAGCTTATTATAGCCCCAATCAATTTGCTCACATACCTTCTTGGGGTCCCCCTGCTCATCCTTCCTGGTTCACACCTCCTCCGTGGTCTTATCCATCTCAATACCATACTCAACCTATTACTCATTCGTTTCCCTCACATGTCCAGCCTTAGCCTCAATGGAATGCACCTCAGTAGGGGTGGAGGCCCCAATACAACTCTCTTCCCGCCATTTTCCCTCCACCACCAACTCAACCACAACCATTATCTCTTGCTCCTCCAAGACAACCCCAGATGCTTGCCCAACTGAACCTGAACCCCAACAACAGACAGGCCTAGCAGGTATACACTGGGGAGAAAACATGTCCTACCTATGTTGTGGAGATCCAGAAGATCAACCTATGATCTGGGAAGGTCCTTCCATATTGCCAACCTCCTCCCCCAAAGGATGAGGAAGAAAAACCGAAAAGTGAACCCAAAGCCATTCCACCCTTTCCTAAGCGACTAACAGCAACCATGCAACCAAACCCAGAGGAGACTGTGCTTCTGGGAGAACTTAAGCAGTTGTGTGTGAAAATACCCCTTCTTCAGGCCATAAAAGATGTACCGATATACAACAAACTAATCAAGGAGAAGTGTTTCAAGCACCGAGGTAGGTGCAAGAGAGATGCCCAGACTATCAATGTCATAGGACAACTGTCCGATCTGATGTTGGGGCAAGTAATCTTTCCAAAATATTTGGACCCTGGTAGTCCTGTAGTTGATGTCCACATCAATGGCACCATAATCCCCCATACCTTGATTGATCTAGGGGCTACCATTAATGTGATGACCAAGGACACTATGCTTAAACTCAACCTTCAGAGTTCCTTGAGGAAGACCTCGACAGTGCTGCAGTTAGTATACCGCTCCACCGTGACTCCCGAAGGGATTGTGGAAGATGTCTTGGTCTCTGTTGACCCTTAGGAGTACCCTGCGAACTTCTTGGTCCTTCAGCCAAAGGTGAAACTCACTGGATACCCCCTCATTCTGGGTAGGCCTTAGCTAGCTACTGCAGATGCTTACATCAGTTATCGAGCTGGAAGCATGACCATCAAGAATGGGCCTATGTCTAAGCAGCTAGTCCTCTATCCTCCTACCCAACCTCTGCTAGAACATGACTTACCACTCTGGTTGGAAGAAGGAAATGAGGATGAGGTCTACTCTGCACCTTTGTGCACAATAAAAACCACCAGGGGAGGCCCTCAAACCGAGGATGACTTGATTGAGAATTTGATTCAAAATCCACCTCCCGGTGCACTGTCATTAGAAGAATTGGTGGAAGATACCCAAGCCAATGCTTTAGTGGACCTCTATGTGACTGATCCGACCTCTCCTAAAGTTAAGACTGTGGAATTTGGCCCTGAAAGAACCTTAAAGATCAGCTCCTCCTTATCTCCCTCCCAAGAGAAGGAGCTGTGTAGCTTATTGAACAACCATTTGGATGCTTTTGCTTGGAGCTATAAGGAGATGAAAGGAGTCCACCCATCGGTCTGTACCTATCACATCTACATTAAAGAGGATTGTAAACCAGTCAGGCAGCCTCAGAGGAGAATGAATCCAGCCCTTAAAGACATCGTCAAGGAAGAATTGCAAAAATTGTTGGATGCAAGATTCATCTACCCTATCTCTGACAGTGAGTGGGTCTCACCTCTAGTGCTTATGCCCAAGAAAAACGGGAAGTGGAGAATCTATGTAGATTATTGAGAACTTAACAAAGCCACCAAGAAGAACCATTTCCCTTTGCCTTTCATAGATCAAGTGTTGGATGGACTAGCAGGGAAGAAGTTCTTTTCTTTCCTAGATGGGTCTAGTAGGTATAACCAAATTCAAATAAGCCCGAAGGACCAATATAAAAGCACCTTCACTTGTCCATGTGGTACCTTTTCCTACGGGGCCCTTCCCTTTGGGTTGTGCAACGCTCCTGCCACTTTCCAAAGAGCAGTATTGAGCATATTTGTTGAACTAGTTCATGATTCGGTGGAAATCTATATGGATGACTTTACTCCTTATGGGTCCAACTTCCAATAAGCATTGACTAACCTCGGAAAAGTTTTAGCCAAGTGTATTGAGATGAACCAGCCCCTCAGTCCAGAAAAATGTGAATTCCTGATGACTGAAGGGACTGTGCTAGGTCATACCATTTCTCAGCAAGGATTATAGGTGGATCCTAACAAGATCGCTATCATCCAAAATGTTCCACCTCCTCAAAAGGTCAGAGATGTTCGGAGTTTTCTAGGCTTGTTCAGGTATTATAGAAGATTCATTAAGGATTTCAGTAGGCTAGCTTCACCATTGTTTAGTCTCTTAGGGAAAGATGTTGAGTTTAAATGGACTGATGACTGCCAAGGGGCTCTGGATGAGTTGAAAGATAAGTTGGTGTCTGCCCCGATCTTGAGAGGTCCAAACTGGGCCCTACCATTCCACATCCACACTGATGCCTCGAACAAAGCCATAAGGGTAGCCTTAGGACAAGTTGAGGAGAAACTTCCATATGCCATATACTTTGTTAGCAAAAACCTGTCCAAGGCAGAGATGAACTATACTGTAACCGAGAAGGAGTTCCTGGCCGTAGTCCATTCCCTAAACAAGTCAGACACTACATCACTGGTTATCAAACATTCGTACACACAGATCATGCTACAATTAGATATTTAATGAATAAGCCTGATGTGAATGCCCGTATCATTAGATGGTTACTTTTGTTGCAGCAATTTGATTTGACTATCATTGACAAGCCAGGTAAGGAAAATGTTGTTGTTGACTTCCTATCTAGATTGGATTTTCCTGCAGGTGAAGAAGGGACAGTGGATGACTAGATGCTGGATGAACACTTGTTTGTTATCTCAGTACTCTCTCTGTGGTTTTCTGATGTAGCAAATTACGTGGTGTCAGCACAGTGCCCTCCGCATCTATCCTCAAAGGAGAAAAGAAAAATCGTGAGGAAGAGTGCCCCATTCACTTGGATCGGGGGCAACCTATTTAAACTTGGCCTAGATCAAATCTTGAGGCGTTGTGTTAGGGAAGAGGAAGTCTTTGACATCCTCCTAACCTGTCACGATGGACCCTGTGGAGGCCACTTTGCAGCGAAAAGGACTGCCTTCAAAATTCTACAAGCATGCTACTATTGGCCTACTCTTCATCAAGATGTCAGAAGTTACATTCGCCAGTGTGACCGATGTCAGAGGATGGGGAAACCGACTCCAAGGGATGAAATGCCCCTCCAACCCCAAGTGACCTTCGAGCCATTTGAGAAGTGGGGCATAGATTTCGTGGGTCCTATCAATATTCCTTCAAAGCAGAGTTCTTACATCATTGTGTGCACCGACTACCTGACAAAGTGGGCAGAAACAAAGGCAATCAAGGCAGCGACAGAAGAGAAAGTAGCTGAGTTTTTAAGGGAAAATATCTTCTACAAGTTTGGCTACCCAAGAGAGTTAGTCATCGATCAAGGAAGCAAGTCCACCTCTAACTTGATTGAATACCTACTTTCTCATCACAAGATCAAGCACAGAACTTCCACCCCATATCATCCACAAGCAAATGGGTAGGTGGAAGTCACTAATAGAGCATTGGAAGAGATTTTGACTAAGGTGGTGAGCAACAACAGAAAGGACTGGGAAGATCGCCTTGTTGAGGCCACATGGGCCTACAACACCACTTGGAAAACTACAATAGGATTCACACCTTATGAGCTGGTCTACGGGAAGAAAGCTTTGTTGTCCATAGAGTTCGAATACAACATATTAAGGGTGGCAGCTCAGCTGGACTTAGATCTCAGCCATGCTCAATTGAAAGATTACTGCAATTGAATGGATTAGATGAACAAAGAATGCAAACCCTCCTCCACTCAGAGTAGTTCAACTACAGAGGAAGATATGGCATGACCGGCACCTCAACGAAAAGAAATTCCAGGCAGGAGAGTGAGCGCTGCTGTATGACTCAAGGTACAAGGATTTCAAAGGGAAGCTGAGGACAAGATGGCTAGGACCATATGCAGTGGAGAAATGTAATGGCAATGGTTCATTCCTTATCAGGACCATTGATGAAGAAGTCACCCCCATGCTTGTCAATGGGCATCGATTGAAAATCTATAGGAAACCTCTTTTGAGGCGGGAGTTCATCAAAACTTTGGAAAAATCAGTGCTAGTAGTGGAGCATAGCTCTACCCTTATTCCACCCCACATATATATATATAAATAATAATATATTAAATAATATTATATTATATAATAAATATATATATATATATATATATAATAATAGTATAAATAAGATAATAGATAAATAGATATTATATATATATATAATATATAATATATATATATATAGATAGATATATATCCTTGGGTGAAAAACCTTCTGAGGCGCCCGGGCAGTCCATGAGGGTGAAAAACTCTTTGAGGCGCCCAGGGCAGATAGCAAGGGTGAAAACCTCATTGAGGCGCCCTAGCTGTCTCATGCAAAAAAAAGAGAGAAAAAAGAGAAAGAAAAAAACAAGAAAAAAAGAAAAAAGAAAACAGGATTAATCTCTGTGAAGTAATTGCAGGTTGCAGGGAATACATTACAAGAAAAGAGGGGTGCGCAAAACAAGGACAGGGGTTCGTACCAGGCTCTAGGACATCCCTTCAGACACCCCCTCCATGGCCACTCACCTCCCCGAGGATTTGGTCACATTCGGGTCAAGGTTGGGCCTTCTACAGGAAATTCTGGGCTTTCTACGGGAAGTTCTACGCTTTTCTACAGGAAGTTCCAAGCTTTTCTACAAGAAATCCTAAATTTCTTCAGGAAACATCGTGTAGAACCTTTGGACGAGCCAAATTCAATTTTGAAAGGGAATCTGATGGTTGGGATCAGTTTGTTAGGCCTGCCGCCACCCCTCTATTCAATCCGACACCATGTAGCGCCCTGTTCCATCTCTTGACACCTCTGTCACCCACTTGGTTGTGTGTTCCTACACAGTCATTTCAGAAACCCTGTTTTCCTCAGGTTGACAGCAAAGAAAAAAGAAAAATTTCAAGTGAAAAAAATCAAACAGCAAAGGCTTGCACACTCTACTTGTTCAAAGCTCCATCTAGACTCTTCACCAACGCAGCCAATCCTTGTTCGCAAAATGGCCCTGCTTGTTTAGCCTGCATCCCAGGAGGAGAAGCAGCTACAGGACATCCTACAGGAATCCTGTAGTAGCTAATCCCTCTGGAGCACATACTCTGGAGGCAAGGGTAGCGGAAATCCACACAGGGAACATGAGAAAAGGGCTCATCTTGAATGTGAACACCTCCTCGACAGCTAAGATCAGACAGAACCTATGCATGCAACGTTTATCATTGAAAGATCAGGTTCCAAAGCCATGCATGCAGCTTCAACAAATGGAAGAATGAGTGCTAGCACCCGTGCACGAGGCAGCAACAAGCGAGGCAGTGATTTCAAGGTCCAAAATCTGCATAGCGCGTCCACAGCCACGTAGGTAAGTGTCTAACCTCGTTCGTTAATTACATGAACTATACTTCGAAAAAATTGCATGTCTGTGAGAATGGGTGGATTGAACGAATTTGGTGGCTAGTCAACTGGCCACCCTCAGCCAGTTACACCGCTTCAGGGGATCTGAACGAGCTCAGTTACGTTCAGACTCACCAACGAGCCGTGTAGCCGACATGTGTAGAGTGTCCAGTCGGTGAAAATCAGCGGACTGGCAGTGGTGGCGGCAGTTAATGGCAAAGGGGAGGTAATGGCGACTAGGGACACATAGGAGAATTATGACCATGACGATGGATAATGGTTCAGTCCAACCACCTCATCCCCTCGCCACGAATTGCACCGTAGTTCAAAATGCTTGGTTGAAAGACTCGCACATCCATTGTTCACTTGCATTTGCAACGTCCTGACCGAAGTACTCGTCCTCCACTTCCACAATCCGTTAACCCGAGCTTTCCGGCCAGTTTCGAAGTTCTCCCGCGTCCCGAGCTCGTTCAGAAGTGCAATTACATCCTCCAGAAGCCGGAAAGCATCCTACAGGAAGAAGTTCTACATGAAGTACAGTACAACCTCTTGGAATAGAGAAACCTGAGCTTTCCTTCGACAAATTTGGAGTTCCGAAAGAGGTAGGCTTGAAAAAAATTTTCCCTGCATAGTATATTTCGAAAGGTGGTGAATTGAACCGTCTGAAGTAGGGATATTTGAGACAAGTCTGCCTGTGGGTCAAGAATAGCAGTTTGCCTGTGTAATTACATGGAAATTCACAGCCGGTCCTGCGTCAACATTCTCCTCCAAGGTTCCTGTGAAAAATTTCTCCTGTATAAAAGATAAAGCACTGAGAGGGCTAACATGTATATAAAAATTTGAAGTTGCACGTTTGCATGTATGTTGGAAATAAAAAATTGAAGTGTTGTACCCTATCTGCGGAAACAAAACTTCCCGCTCCATACACAGACAGTCGAGTTCAGGCAACAAAAGCATTAGAACCAGGGAGTTGGTGCGGAGCTGAACTATAAACACCTGAGAAATCCCTTCTCGAAGTTCGAAGGAGGAAAACATAAAACAACACTCCTTTTCTGCTCAGATCATTTAAACAAAACACTCCCACCATGCCAGGAGGGTTTATTAGGAAGGAACCCTCAGATTCCAGAAAATTGCGTGAACATCCCGCAGTAGTGAACCTCTTCACCCGTGCTAACTAGATGGCATTTTGTGACAAAATTCAGGGACATGACGATGAAATAAAAGAAGAATTCTTGATGTCCCTGCAACCTAAATCAAATACTCTGGCCACTGTGAATTTCAGAGGGTTGACCTTAAAGCTTACCCCTGAATTCATTAGTCGAGTCACTAACTTGCCATTGGGGATACCCTGGAGCAAAGAGGAGAGAGCATTAGGCCAAAAAGCCAAGAAAGAATTCTTCCTACCAGAGGAACAATTTGCAAAAAATATGAACGGGGTAAGGAGGGCTAGTTTACATCCTCTGTGGAGTGAATCTAGTCTCCAAATTATGAAATACATTACCTGTGAGGGGCGGTTTAGTATTGTTTATGGCTATCATTTCTGGTTGGTAAAAGAACTAAGACATGGGCTAAATTTACCCCCAGAGCAGAAGTTAAGCATCCCCTATTTTCTCTTACAATCATTGATTGAATGTGGCACAAAATTGAAGGAGGGGACCCCAGGTCAGCTAGCCCATCATGGGCTCGTCAAGCTTTTGGTAGAGGATGGCCTCCATACCTACACTGCCCCCCTCTCTTGGGAAATTTTCCGCAATAAGTCCAAAGATGATGATATAAGAATTCTGGCCGAGGAACTCACCTCATCCAGCAGTGAAGAAGGGAAACATCTTGAAGCCAGAGAGAAAGCCAATGGCAAAGAAACACAAGCCAAACCACCACAGAAAGAGCAGAAGGAGAAACAAGGAAAAGGCCAAGTTACTGAACCTAAAACTGTGGGAGGACCAATGGCACAAACACCCAGGGAGAAACGACTGCAAAGTAGAGCAGAGAGGACTGGAAAAGCCCAAATAAAGGAGATTGCAACCAAGGAAACCAAACAAAAGCTAAAAGGAAAGACACATACAGCCAAACAGGCCAAAACAGTTTCTACAGGAAGTCCCAAAACAGTTTCTACAGGAAGTTTGAAAACAGTTTCTATAGGAAGCCTAAAAACAGTCGACACAGGACTTTCTACAGGAAGTATGGAAGCAGAGCAGAAAAAGGAGAAATCACCCGAGATCTTGGCCAGGGAGGTAGCAGCAATGTTGGCTGCCTTAAGCACAACCCCAGAGCAAAAAGGGAAGAGAAAAAGGGAGCCTTCTATGCATTTTAAGGCAAGAAGAAGCATGCGCAAAAAAGCTGGCAGACCCTAGTCACAGTCAAAAGAACCAATTATGATTGTGGACATCCCAATTAAACAGCAGGAAAGGTCTCCTCCAAAGGCATCCATCATCTATGAACGGGGAAGCCCGTAGACGTCCACCGGGAAGGAAAAGGTTAAAATGTTGGACACAAAGACCTCTCTACAGGATGCTGAGACAATTCTATAGGATACATTGGCTAGACTAAAGGAAACCGAAGAGTTGGAAGAAAAGGTAGCTACATCATCCCAGGAGGAGGAAAATACTGAGAAAATTGAGGAACCAAGCCACCAGCCCAACCTAGGCTCTTACTATAACTTGCTCGAGGCGGGAAGGATAATCCCCCAAAAATTTGCAGTGTCGCTCTTCTTTTCACTGGAGGAAGAGAGAGTGAGGACCCACACTTGGATGAAAATCGCCAAGTCCAAGGGTGTGGCAGATATAGGTCCCTTGGAGGAACAACTCAAAGAGGCAAGGAAAGAATTGGCTTTGGTACAACATGTAGAAAGCAGCCAGCAGGCCAAGCTACAGGAAGAAAATGAGTTGCTCAAACAACAGCTACAGTTACAGGGAAACCTTATGGAAGATAGGCCACACACCTTGGGAGAACAGCAACAACAAGAGGAGCCCACAACAGATAGAGAAACCACTAATGAACAATAGAAGAGAGATGGGTTGCAAGCTGAAATAGAGGCACTGACTAGACAGCTACAGGAAAAGGAATTGCAAGCAGCACAAGAGATACAGTCTCTAAGGAAATAGGTGCAAGAAAAGGAGGCCCAACTGGCCTACATGTCTAATAGGGCAGAGGAGGCAATACAGTGTAGACAACCTACCAAATCATATGCCTTATACCTCAAGGAACAATTGTTACAGTTCCAGATCAACACTTTGGCCCAAAGGGGCATTACTCCATTTCAAAACTACCACCAATTCATGGCTTTATGTGATAGCAGTTCATCAGAGGATAAGGCCAAACTATCAGAGTTTTACCTACACAACTTGGCCCTTCCCAACATGAACTCATGGGACCCCAACGCTGTGCTAGGAGACGTGCAACTTATGGCAATGGCCTCTTGGCTAAGTCATGAAGAAAAGAGAGTAACAGAGGTCCAAAATGTTATGGACAGGGAAATGAAGGAACCACTAATGATAAGAGCAGAGCCAGAGGACCCCTCAGCACTGATACACGCCCACCAGCACTTGGCAAATAATTCCCAGGCCCTACCAAATTACATTGACCGTCAAGCCCAAGCCATAGCCCATTTTGAGGACATGGAGAGGCTGTTGGGGAATGACTGTGTTCATGCCTACACCCGGAGGTGGAACACACTTCCCCACAACCTAAAAAATAGAGAATACCACACCCCAACAAGGATGACAGAGGCCTTGGCAAGAGTACCCCTCTACAAACAATCCATGCAGAATCTTCAGGCCAACCGGATCGGCCTAAAATTCAGTCCTCCCTTGCTTTTGGGGTTGTTAGAGGGAGTCAAAGAAGAGGAGGAACACAGGCAGTGGGAAGAAGTGGAAAGCAAAGCAGGATTTCATGACCGTGAAGAATATATCACTTCAGAGGCCTGGGATGTGAGGGAGGCGGTCAAGGCTATCAAGGATGATGAGTTGGATTAGTTGCTCGAGGATGAGCAACCCATTTAGCAGGGGGGTGACGATGAGCCCCAGAATTGCGTAACTTATTGGGCTCATTGTGCCTAATTGTTCTTGATCAATCCACCATTTCTCATAGTTTATGCATGTTTTTTGAGTATGTTTATGTTAATTGAACGAATGAGGGTGGTCACTTTACCAAGAAGGCTAATACGTGGTTATTTCAGGTTTTTGGACAAATTTTGGAACAAAGCCAAACAATTATGAGCTAGATGACAGCCAAACATGAATGAACAAGGGTGAGGATTCGTAGGGAGGATGTCTCTTGCATTAAATGTCCCTTCCTCGAAATCTCCACCCTCAACTCAGAGCTCAGCAGGCCACCAAAACGAATCCTAAAGGCAACCAAGCAGCTTGGTGAAAAGTGATTGTTTACTGGCAGTTGGAGTAGCCGAGCCCCTTGAGTTAAGGAGGGCTACTGAGGCCCCTCATAGGCATAAATAGGAAGGCTTTCAGCCTGCGTAGTTTACTTTTTGGATTGTCGTTATTTTGCACTAGGGTGCTGCTATTTTCTCAGCTCATTTTCGTAACTATTGTTGTATAACTTTCTTATAAACATGGCTATTTTTGAGTAATGGAAAGCAACTTTGTTTGGCACCAGTTATGAGTTTCTTTAGGAGCCTGCATCTCTTGGGGTTGGGCCCAACCCAAGTGCCAAGGCTTCTTTCATGTACTGTTATTTGTTTTTATGTCTTTGCAAATTAATTTATGTTAAGTAGATCAACATCTTGTTGGTTATATAGGTCATGGTTGATGATGAGATAGGCTTTTTATGTTCAGATTTAGTTGATAGATTAGTAACAGGGGAGATCTCCAGAAAAATGCCATCAAGCACCTTTGATCTCACATCTCCCTCAGTGGGATCGTGAGCTGGGACAAAGGTGACATTGCTGCCAACAAAAACATTGTCTTTGCTTCACCATGCAAATAGTAGTGTTGGATTCTTGTTGCCGAACTTGATATCAGTTTTGATTGCACGCTTAGGGTTATGATTGCTTAGTTGCATAGTTATTTCATTTTATTCCATTGCAATTGAACTTCTGTTCCATTTCCCTGCTGTTATCTAGGTCAGAATAGATTAACGTAACTAGGTCTTTGATTTTCCAAGTGTTTGGTTATCCAGTTTGAAAAAAAACTTGCAGAGCACTTGTTATCCATCTTTATTTGCCCATACTCCATCAACTCCACCTACTCCATCCTCCACTTAGAACCCTTACCTTACATTTTCCTCATTCGCTTACTTTGCCATGATTCTCATCTTTTTGTGCAACATCGTTTCATCCCTCCTTGAACAAATCTAACCATCCACACCACTCCTCAACTCCATCCACCAAGTATTGAACCTCCTCATACCCCTATCTCACTTCCATACTCATTCCTCCACATTTTTCCCTCAATCAATTCTCCAAAATCCCATTTCTGAACATCCTGTAGAAAATTACAGACATCTTGTAGAAATTCCAGAACATTTTGTAGAACCCCTGCAGACTTCCTGTAGAAGCTCACGAAAGAGGTTTCTTGAAAGCCAAACTCTGTGAAACTCTCAAGAAGTGTGCTAGGGACCCCTTAGGCCCTCTCTGAACCTTCCCGACCTCCTGCAAGCATTTTCTCTCACCGATCCACCTCTGCACAATCGAAAACAGTGAAAGCACATGCATGATAAATCTAACAACTTAATCAAAATACAAAAAGATGTTTTCTTCAAATAGAAGTAGTTTAGACACATGTATTTTACCTCCCTAGAAGTAATGGCATCTATTTCAGTAGTTTGCATCCTCTTTTTCACATCAGTCGGGCTAGCTGGTAAAATTAGGGTTTGCTAGGGTTTGCATTTCCTTTCAACATTTCAGTTTCTTTCTGCAAGTATATTAGCTTCCCTTGAGTTAGCTTTAGTCCATCAGTTAAAAAGCTTCTTCTTAGAGCTCATAGAAGTTGGCTTAAGCCCCTAGCGGACTTGTGCCAGCTGACAAAGTGACAGCTGCTGCAAGAGCTAGTACTTGTGCATACAACACCGTCACTTCCAAGTTTGTTACGAACTACCGGGTTGATATAAAGTAAAGAAGGGAGTCCTAGGAGTTGCAGCATTATTGCTACAATACTGGAGCCCACCACATATGCTGCCACCATTTTTTATGAGAGAGGTAGACAAATTATAACCATGCTTTCTTGCATTCTAGGGCACACCACTGATGAACATGTGGATGAGGTTTTTCTTGCTTTCCTTTCTATCTTTTTCCCAGGCAAGCCTCCTGCTATAGTCTACAACTTTGCTCAGTTCATAGCAGATAGAATACATGAGCAGTTTATCATATTACCAAATGAGAGTGTTCAAATATTCATCAATATTGTTTCACATGTTCATATACTTTCAATCAGACAAGTTTCTAGTCAACATCCAAAAGTTAGACACCAAGATTTATCATCTTTTGGACACCATTGATCCAAAGATATTCCATTGTTTTTACTTATAAAGAGTTCATTGATTCATTTGTTCATCCAGTTGTAAACATGCTAACCAGTAGCTATCAACCTAGGATCAATGATGAGATGAAGAGATTTTACAGTTGGTTAGGAAAAGTAGAGTGGGAGACTGGTATCTATACCAGGACCACACAGAAATCAGGGTATATGCATGCCAACTCTCTCCCTACAAGCTGCCCAAATACCTCCCCATGAGGATATTTGTATTAGAATATTTTAGGCAAATCATAAACTCTGATGAGGTTAATTTCATGTCAGCTAGGAAGAAGACTCAATTTAAGATCAAAAACCAATTGGGCCCTTTTATTTGTAATAATAGGGAAGCTGGACAAGAAGTAGAGAATATCTTATAGGAAATGAACTTCAAACACAGTTTCATGTGGCAGTTTGACCCTAATGGAGTCATAAAAAAACTAAGGTTCAAATTCAAATTGAGTCCTTTCATACATGACCCCAGGCCAGACATTGAAAGATATGCCAACCAGTCAAAATGGTTGGAGAATACTTTAATACATGTGGAAAAACAAATTCCTTTTTGCAGGTTCCAACCCCACAAAAACAGATGAGTATTACTCCCATTCTACAAACTCTAGCCAATGAATACAGAAATGTAAAATGAACTAGGGAAGAAGGTTCTAGCTCAAGGATGGACACTACAGATGACAGGTTTGAGATCAGTTACAGGAAGAGGCTCAAGCTTAATCCTGTAACTGAGCAAGAAGACATCATTGAGACAGTTGAAATCACTGATATTGACATAATGGTGGGAAAGAGTAAAGGTCCAACAGTTTCAGAGGAAACTCACCAGCCTTTTACCTCAAACACTCAACTTATTGAGAAACAACTTAACATTGAAGTCTCTTCAGCTGGCAAGCCAGTGGAAAAAGAGAAAGATATAAAAGAGAAGTACAAGGAAATTAAGTTGAGGAATGAGGCATTAAAGGCTGAAACATATGCGCAATACTTCAAACAAACACCTGCAAATCGGAATAGATTAATGTCAACCTTTGACATTAAGATTGGTAAGATGCAAATGAATTTTATGCAGCCTATAGTCCAGCAGCCCAGTTCATCAGCAGACTACATGAAAGCAGAGTTTTAAGTTTTGGCTAGGGATGTTCACCCTATTGACCAAATTGAATTCCATAAGCAGGAAGGTGAGGTGATTTACTCCACAATGACTAGCAAAGCAATGACAGTGCAGAAACTTCAAAGCTCACTGGATAACATCACAGCACAACTTAAACTGGAGAAGGCATCCTCACAGGCCAAGGACAACAGAATCAAGTCACTGGAAGACTTGGTGATTGAAATTGGGTATAATACCAATGATGTCAAGGCTGCAAAAAAACTAATAAAAAAGAAAAATGAGGATATTGCTACTTTAAAGAAACAATTGAAGTTGCCTTTCAAAACATCCATAGACCAAGGAGGTCTTAGAAATCCAAACCCATCATGAGGAAATGATAGATCTCATTCTTCAATTAAATGATCAATTGAAATAAATGGAGAATGATTTGGATAGTTTGATACAGTTGAAACAGGCTAGCCTGGAGACAACCACTACCACTACTATTCCCACAGTAACTACAACAGTTCCATCAACCTTGGCAGCTTCATTGGCACCCACAACTCCACTAGCTACAACACTCCCAGCTACAACAACATCTACATCAGCAACAAGATCAACAACAACAACAGCTCAACCAAGTGATGAGGCAAGTAAACTGGTCAAAGCCATGGAGGAAATGTCCATTCACACCACAAAAATAAATAAACTCAAATAGCAAATAATAAGTCTGGAGGATGAGAAGAAACTGGTCCAAATTATGCACAAAAATGAAGTATAGAAGTCAAACAGGTTGACTGAGAGGATGAAGAATTTTGAAAAAGATTTAACATTGAAGGAGCCACTTTCCCAAGCTAAAGAATAGCTATGGGCCAATATCATTGATTCTATCAATGATATTTGGCCATCTATACAAGTCATATTTGAACAAAATGATTTAGTCAAAGAGGCTACTGAAGAAATTCAGAGAGTTAAAGCTGAACTTGGAGACATGCCAGAAGAAGCCTCAAGAATAATCCAATTCCTTAACTCTAAAAATAAATATGAATTGCAGGAGTTGGACATAGCTGACAGGACTGACACTATACTAGAGGTGAAGAAAGTGCTTAGATTGGCACTATACTAGAGGTGACGAAAGTGCTCACCAAGAGGAACTTAATGATGTAACTTGAGGAAAAATTCCAAACCATGGAGCTGGCTATAGGCATGTTCATGGTTAAATTTGATTCTTTAAGGCAGAAAGGTCTGCCAAATCCCTTGGTAATGAATGACATATTAATGCAACATGAAGAATACAACGGGAAAATCATAGAAGTGGCAAGAGAGCAGGCCAATAGTTCATCCATGAAAGGAATGAATACAGGAAAGGTTCTGTACCAGACATTTGAGAACCTATTTTACCTCCAGAATGAGGTAAAACACCTTTGCAAAATACATAGAAGCAGATGAAGTCTACAAAAGAATGTTAAATATCAAATTACCAGACACAGAGACTTGGGAAAAATTAAATGATCTACTGTGAAATTGCAAGGTAAAAGTGAATACAGAACGGTAAAAGAAAAGCAACAGGCCAGCCTAGTCAAAGAGTATCAGATGAAAGAGTATCAGTTAAAAGACAATGTAAAAGAACAGTCATTGTGGAAGACCAACAGAAAAGGAGTAAAAATAACAAAAGATCAAAGCATAAGACAACACAGCCTAATCAACAACGAAAGATTGCAGTAGTTACATATCTTTCTCTATCTTCTTGCATGAAGATATTTCTTTTTCCTAGATTAATTCCCAAGATAGTTTGGGATATTTTGTAACTATTTTTGTATAAATACTTCATAATTCGAAGTGTAGAGTGTGGATTGCTTGCCATTACTATAGATGTATTGATTTGAAACTTGAGGGTTCATTGTACCAATTTTTCAAGTCAACAGACTGGACTGAGTAATAATGACATTGCATTACAGGATTTATGTGTTGGGTCACTTCAGTGAAGTATTTTCTTTTTGTCAAATTGTTATTTTCTTAAGTGTTTCACAAAATTTCATGTTATCTAAATTGAATGAAATAACTGGAAATTTATTACAGAATTTTTTTAAGTACACTCTGTCTTGAACAATTAATCATTTTAATGTTTTCTTTTGATATCCAGAGTAGGGAATCCTTCATTTCTCCTTAGTTTCGATTGACCTCTCTCATCTCTCTCATTATGCAGTTTGAGGAACCCTTAATTTCTCATTGACCCTGATTGAAAACCACTTCACCATCCAGCCTAAAATATCTGAATTTACTCAGCTACCTTGCCCTGTAAACACTATCTTTAGAACTTGATCCAGTCTTGTTTACTTGACACTTGATCCCATAGCCCAATGGTAAAAGACATCCCTCTATCCATCTAAGTCAGTGATTCCACAACCAAATCAAAACCAAAACCCAACAAAAGCCTAAATAACTAACCTAAAATCAATTAACTAAACAAACTTAAATTATAAAGAGAAAACCCTCTCTGAGCATTAGAAAGGCTAGAACATGATCTCAAAAGTAGGTTTGTGGTTACCTCTATTATTTATTTCATAAAAACTCTAGAGACTAATCGAACCAATCAAACCTTCCCTATGCTCAAATTTTTAATTACATTGTTTTAGGGCATAAAATTAATGTGGATACCTCCAACATAACCCTAATCTGACTCTTAAGATTAATATTATTTTTCTTTAACCTTTCTCCTACGCTATCCCTCGGCCTTATTCTTGCAGCAAGTCAAATGATTCGATCCTTCAAGTAGGGCATCATAGTGGTTTGACCCTATCACAAAATATTTCTATCTTCAAAGCGATATATCCTTCCAAAATTAGAAGCACTAAGGAGTCAGACTTGACTAGGGATAGAGAGAATTAGTGATGAAATGTTGATATGCCCAGAATTTGATGGAGGAATTTAAGATTCAAGGACCCTTCTGA
This sequence comes from Pinus taeda, assembly GCA_000404065.3. Classification (NCBI taxonomy): domain Eukaryota; kingdom Viridiplantae; phylum Streptophyta; class Pinopsida; order Pinales; family Pinaceae; genus Pinus; species Pinus taeda. Next base: position 51,792 of record APFE030719345.1, on the reverse strand, counting down.
AATATGTTCCGACCTAGGGTTTGGTTCTCTCAATCGATGCCCAGGACAGTAACTTCTTATGAAGGAAGCTCACGTTTAAATATAATGATAGAATGAACGTAAAACTATGCCTCTTATCTAAAATATTCCTCTACAAATGAGTATTTTAATACTTCAAACGGAGATCTCAAGAGGATTGAGCTTACCTCCAGGGATCATAAAATATTTAAGAATATCCTTTCATATGCTTATGATGATGATAGAGTCTTAAGCTTGTTGAATAGGACTATTAAATAATCCTCCGAAAATACATTACAAAGCACAGGAACATACCTTGATGATTTCCAACTTTTTCTCGTGTTGATTGAATTGCTTGTGGATTGGTGCCCATGTTTACTAATTAGGGCATGAAGAAGGCCTTAAGAAATAACCCAAATTTGAACTCTGACTTGACTTACCACAGAGGGTTGGAGGTATCAATGAAATTCTTTAGTGATTACAGTCTCTTTAAGCTTGGGCTTGTCCGCACCTGAGCTTTGATACCATGTTAATTTTGAGTTAACATGTTCTTTTCTTAGGTTATATACTTCCTTAAACTATATTCCCATTAATCCATTATTAATCACAATAAACATTGCATGATAGTAACTAATGAAAGAACATAAATGCTAGGTGTTGAAGATAAGCCAAGATAGAAAGACACGAGAATATGGCACAAGCCAGGGAAAAACCCCAAGATGGGGAAACCCCTTGATCAAATCTTCTTATTATCAATATCAAATGTTTAGCAAAGAAAGAGAGGGGGAGATTACAATCAATGTCAAGATTGACATGCCGATATGATGACTAGAACTACTGACCATATGCCAAAGAGATAGCTCAGACAGATAAGATTGGTTCTGATCATTCAATGCATCCTTGTTGATTATGATGAGCCCAAAATGTCAAGACCATTAGCACATGCATATATCCTAGATATTATAATAGACTTGGTTAGGGCACATACCAGCCCTAACATGCAACAACATTCTCAGTGGACAACCTCAAGACAGGATCCAAACTCTTTGATGGTCCTCCATGTAACTGCAGCCTAGACAGAACATCCTTTTAGGCCTCTCGGTTTCTTTCAACAAGGGCCAGAATCATTTGAGCTACGGGAGGGTCTGCAGCCTTGTCTTAACACCAAATTTTGCCCTAAAAACAATTCTCTACGAGCTTCAACCCATCCAAATTTCCTCCATCATCCTTTGCCTCTTGCTGAGTTTATAAGCTCTGCACTATAGAAGTGAAACCCCATTAATTTTTCTGCCCAGACTTGCGGCTGCTCCTATGCTTCAATTTTGGGCCTGTGGGAGAGCGTATGCATTAAAACAGACCCTAACACTTTTCCTCCAATCTGCATCTTCCTCTAAGATATATTTGAGCCCCATTCTTGGTTCCAAATGATAGTGGAGGCATCCCTATTTATACAATTTGGTAGGGGGTCAAGAGTCGTGTCTATTGGACTTGTTGAGCCGACATAGAGATAAGGCTAACCTTGAATAACTTTCGAGTGAGAGAATAAATTCATAATTCCACTTCTACTTATCCAAATTTGATGATCTTTAGGTTGATTTTGGTCCTCTCGAAGAGACGAATTCAAGGCTTCAATTATCTTCCCTAGAGGAGTTGTGCAAAGTGTAATTTGGCCCTAGTTTCCAATTTTAACACTTCTCCAATGAATTAGGTTCCCAAAGGTGAACCTGATATTGGATGTTATCCTTCAAAGTCCCTATCAAGACATCAATCCTATGCTCCTTTGGAATATCAGTTACTCTGATATTCAATTTTTGGAAGTTCTCAATGTGCTCCGCCATTGAACCCTTTTGTTTGACATTTATCAATTCGCTAAAGAATGTGTTGCTCATGGTATCCTCATAATGTGCTATCATTTCCTCCCTAAAATTGACCAAGTGACAAGTGGTTTACGAGAAAAAAGTCATCAATACCAGAAAAACTAATTGGGTTCTAAATATAAAGTTGCAATCCATACCTTTTGTGTGTGTTGCACATCATGGAGATCAAAATATTGCTCCATTTGTAATATCCATGTTACAGGATCCTTGCCATCAAACTTCCTAATATCTATTTTGGAATGTGGTGGTTCTTAAACCAACATTGGAGTATCTAAAATCATAATTCATATTCCTTTTGTCCTGATCATGATTTTCCTAGATTACCTTGTCACCACTGGGAAGTCTTTCTTCTAGCAACTTTTCCAAACCTTCCTTCAACCCCTCTATCTTGACATTCATCATTGATTCCATGTCTGTTTTTTAACCATAATTCAAAACTCCCATGTCCTTTTTTATACCATATATCTTAACATTCACCATGGCTTCCCATTCATCTTTTGTTACTTTTTGTGAGAGTGAAATTTGTTACACTTGGTTCCGTAAATTTGATATATCATGTTACATTTCTTCTTCTTCTTCATTTGTCATAGAAGATCTTTTTGGTTTCTTATAAGGTGTGTCCATTTTTTTCATTTCGAGGCATTTTGGAATTGAACAATGATATATATGCTTCACTATGCCCCTTGAATCACTTCAAATTGATTTTTCAAACAAAAGTTATGCAATTTAAAAATATACGCACCTTATTTGCTTGTTTTTTGGAGCTTAGATACTGGAACTATTGTATCTATATGATTTTGGTCCTCCAAAATCTGAAATTATTTCCTATGGTAGTCTGAGTCTTCTTTCCAATTCCATAAGTTAGATGAAATTTGGATTCTTTAAGATAAAGTTATGCCCAATCTTCCATGATGACCTGATTATGGACTAGTTTAGTAGAGCGAACTTGTACGGAGTGCCACGTGTCACTGTTTCTACCTTTGGCCCTAAAACAAATATACAAGAAACTAGAGTCCATGCACTTTTAGACACTTTTTACGAAATTCAAATATGATGATCGGAGAGAAAGTTATGATGGTTTTTCCCTAGGTCGCATGTTTGAGATTGAATTCTAGAGCCTACAAAAATCCTAAATTCTTTGGACCATATCTCTGAAACTATAGTGAACCAAGATCTGAAATTTTTACAGGAATTTGATCTAGATTGCATCTCCACGTGGTCAAAATTTTAGTTTATGAACCTTCATAGAAAAATGTTATAGCAAAAATTCCAATATGACCTGTTTGCAACAGCGAAATCCCAGACTCCAAAGCTCTAATACCAAATGTTATGTAACCAGGTCACAATAGAGATAGATCAATGAATTCAAAATTAGCCACTTCGAGGGGGAAGCCTCCTTTACATCACATAAATGAACAATTCTTGAATGATACAAATGACAAGGCCTTCTTTCTATATATAGGAGTCTAAGTCACAATATAATCATACCTACATAACAATAATAATGTAAGGGCACAACAATAACAATAGTGGGTTTCTATGGGGCACAATAATAACAATATGGGGGCTACATGGGCACAAAAATAACAATAAAGTGGTTACACGAACAATAACAATAAGGTTCTACACTAGTATTGTAGGAAACTAATAGGTTGCAAGCAGTTTGTTAATTCAACCTTAACAAAAAGTTCTAAACTAGGGTGCATCTTCCTTCATTTCCGTTGAAAGGGCTTGGTTTGTGGTTTCATTGGAGTGACATGTTGCATGAAATTGGGATCAAATTCCTTCAAATCATCGTAATTCCAAGTGAATACATCCTTGTATTCCTTGAACAAATGAATAAAATGTGATCATTCTTTCGGGGTTTCTATCCCAAATTTATGTCATGGGGGTTAGATCAAGTTCCAAAATTAATGGTTTCATATCTCATGGAGGAATTATTATTTTTATAATTTACCTCCTTTTTAGATTTATCATGAAAATCATAAAAAATTCCAATCTCACAACAAATTTAGGGGTCGGATTTACTAGATTGAATGCTTCTTCGGTTGAACGTTGTTTTTGGTCTTGTGAGAAGCTTGGAAGATTTTCATCATGAGTAAGTTCATCAATAACTATAGCTTGGAAGTTGTTTTCCATGTGGAGGAAGTCAGTGATATGTGGTTCATTATCAAAGATGCGTCAATTAGTAATGTTATCAAGGATGGATAGTCTATAAATGAACTCAATGGAAAAAATTCAAGTTCAAAACCATCAACATGAATCAATGTAGAAGCTACATTTGCTAATAAGTTTTCCTCTTGATTGGTAGATCTAGGAATGGAATATATATTGAAAAATGAATAATTTTAAAGAAAATTCCATGCCTTGGTCTAGTAAATTTTTAAATGGGTATAAATACAGTGCACGATATCTCTTAAGCTACTTAACAATTATCTCAAAATCGCCAAATATAGTCAAAATTTTAATATTCATATCAATAGTTTTTTTGAGCCCTTGAATGAGAGCTTCGTACTCTGCAATGTTATTAGTACAATTAAATTCTAAACTATGAGCATTGAATAGTTTATTTCCCTTTGGTTCAAGTAATAAGAAATTGACACCAACACCTTCCCTTGATCTTGACACATCAAAATATAATGATCATACTTCATCATCATCACTTTTAATATTTTTAACGTCAATCAAAGTTTTATTTGGTGTAAGAATTTTGGTACAAGATATTAGTTCAAATTTATTTCCAAAATTAAAAAAAGGGGAAATATCAACAGAAAATTTACCAAAAAATGAATTAAAAGTTTCCACGGCAAAATTATTCATCAAGATTGGCTCATTAGGATCAATGAGATCAGTAATAGTATGTTGTGTTGGAAAATCAGGAGATTTATGTATTATAGATGATTTTCCTTAACTTGATAATTACTTGTGATATTTTCTAGCCTTTTATTATTTTATTGGATCTTGTTCATCAAGCAATTGTAGAAATTAGGTTGTAGGTTTTCAACTGCTCATGAAGTTTTAATTAAAATCACAAGACACAGATCTACACTACTTCTTTGCAGATATTATTCTACAATTTAGAACAAAAAATTTAGACATGAAAGAAGGAATAATACACCTGCAACAATTATTTTTATCTAGTGAAAGCATTCTACTGAACTGCCCAATGCCTCTTGCATTAATCAAATGAAATAGAGATGTATTACAATTTTTTTTCTCCACTGAGATCACCCTACAAGTACACGACCTATCTCTTTGCTCATTGAAGGCCTCTGATCTAGACTTAGTGAAATTTTGCCTCAACTTGAGCTCCTATTTCCTTTCTTTGTTCCTTGAGGAATTGACCCCTATTATTTAGGAAATTTTCTCAATTGAATTGTGGAATTCCTTTAGGTTGAGCATCTGATTGCATGCAACACATGTACACTTTTGACTAGTCTAAAACTAATGTTACACTACCTTGGAATCTCCACCTCAACTGGGTAACTTGAATTCTCTGCATGCAATAGCTATTTTGGGTTGATTGATCAATTAATTGGATGATCACTGAGTTTGATTGAAGTCCCACGACTTAACTGACCTTCCACTAGTTCCTCCAAAAGTTGGAACTGGTTTTATTGAAAACAACTTGAGATAACTGACCTTGATTGCTACAAATTAGCAATCACACATGCAGAAATGAACTCTAACTCCTCCAATTAAAACTTATTGAGTAAACTGGGTGACACAAGCCATGTCACACAAGTTAACATCATCCAAGTTGTTTGTTGATGTGGAAATTCGAATTTTCTCAATTAAATCAAAGCAAAATAAAGTTGAGATTTTCTTGTTGCATTTTTCACCAATCCCTCTTAGCAAGAAATAGATTATCAACCACCCCTATCCTGCACCTATGGAGCTCGAACTTCCCTCTTTACAAGGCCTTTGTGAAAATATCAACATCTTGTTCCTATGTCAAAATGTATTGCAACAACATTATTTTCCTTTGCACACAATCTCGTAAATGGTGATACTGGATATCTATATGCTTGGATCGATCATGAAAAATAGGATTTTCAGAGAGCTTGATGCAACTCCAATTATCATAGTAGATCATAGTTGGATCCATCATTTGACCAAACAACCCAACAAGTATCTTTCTCATCCAGATCGCCTCACATGTTGCTTGACTAACAGCCATGTATTTTGCTTCTGCCGAGCTGAGTGCCATAGATCCTTGCTTCTTGTTGTACCAAGAAACCACGATGGACCCAACACTAAAAATTACACCTGATGTACTCATTTGGCTTGATGGACTCCCTAACCAATCTGAATTTGGGAAGCCACACAACTTCACCCCCTTTTTTCCGTATGTACCATAGTCCAAACTAGGTAGCACCTTTGAAGTACTGTAGAACATGCTTAGATGCCCTCCAAAATAATTTGGTTGGCCTAACCATAGCTTGGCTCAATTGGTTGACTACATATCACATATATGGTTGTGTGTTCACAAGATACATTAGTGAACCCACCAACTGTTGGTAAATTGTAGCATCCACTTCCTCACATGAAGTGGCGTCCTCTTTCCTCCAGTTGGTCACTAGAGGTGTTTATGTGGGTTTGCAATTGTCCATGCAGAACCTCTGATGTATCTCATTGGCATACTTTCCTTGAGAGACAAACATTTCCATGTCACCTTGCCATACTTCCATTCTAAGGAAGTAGTGCATGAGACCCATGTCCTTCATTTCAAACTCTCTTGCAAGTTCCTCCTTGCAAGATCTGATTAGTTACTCATCACCACTTAAAATCAAGTCATCAACATATAAGGCAATAATAAACAATTTACCTTCTACCAAGATATGATAGAGGTTTGCATCCAATTCAATTTTGGTGAATCCCATACCGGTGAGATAGCTATTGATTTTGGTGTATCATGTATGAGGTGCTTTCTTGAGACCATATAATGCTTGCTTGAGTATGCACACATGAGACTCTCGATCAAAAGTCTTAAATCCATTTGGTTGCTCGATATACACCTCCTTCTCAATGACTCCATTGAGGAATGTTGTTTTCACATCCATTTGGTGGATCTTCCACCCCATTTGTGCAGCCAGAGCAATAATTGATCTAATGGATGAGTAACTTGCTACAGGAGCAAAGATCTCCTCATAGTTAATCCCCTCAACTTGAGAATACCCCTTGGCCACAAATATGGCCTTGTACTTTTCTATGTTTCTGTCTGCTGCATGCTTCACCTTGAAGATCCATCTCAAAACCACAATTGATTTATCTAATGGTCTTAGGACCACTTCCCAAACACTATTATTTACAATGGATTTGTATTCCTCTGATCCAGGTGGATATTGGTGGCCACCCACCTATCCCATTTGGACCCCCACAATTGTCTCTCTCAACTTTTTCTGTTTCCTTAATTGTAGCACAACTTACTATTTTTAGCAGTTTTTCGGGTCCTGAACTTCCGGAGCCGTTTTGAGGCCCTAAACGACATTTTTTGGGGAATCCAGGGGCAACATGGGTCCATGGAACATGGACCATGTTGCTTGTTCCAACAATGGTAGTTCTCGGATAGATCTTTCTAACGAGCTATCATACGCGTCAAACGGAGATCGTATGCCAAAGTTACGACCCCGGGAAATTGATGTACCAATTTACCCAAAACGGGGCCCACAATTTGGCGTTTCATCTTCTAAGGGTCGGTTTTGGAATGTGAAGGGTTTTCCATTGTTTCTCAATAATAAATAGGCCTTCGAGCCTCATTGTAACACAAGTTCGGAACAGTTCAGAGACATGTAGCCACACATCTCTTCTCAGAGATAAGCTACCATCGTCCTAGCTGGTTTATTTCCAATTCTGGTTGTAAGCATTTCGGTATTTTCCATTAATGAAATGAGTGTTATTTCCGCTGCATCTCTTTATTTATGGTTATCGCATCTCTGTATTTATGGTTATCTCTGTAATCTATTGCGTTCCTGTTTAAATCCGGATCAGTGGTATCAGAGCGGTCTGCTTTTTCTCAGTTTTTCTTTGCATGTCCCCAACAAGGTCAGGATATAAGGAGTTAGGGCTTGAACTGGTCGAACCTTTGCAAGACCAGCCT
>APFE030719345.1:1806-40044 GCA_000404065.3 Pinus taeda | reverse complement strand
CCGAAGCTAAAAAACAGATGTAAATTTGCCTTGTAAAAGTATAGTAATTTCTAGTCAATCTGAGCCGTTCATTAGGCGGATGATCTGACGGTAGAACTTATGTTTAGTTTAGGGTTTTTTGCCCTAGAAGGCAACCCCTCTCTTTGTATGAGGGTATTGTATTTGAGGTGGCGATATAGATGTGTATTCTGTGTGTGAGCGAGAAACAGAGAGGTGAGACTGTGAGAGAAAACAGAGGATATTATAGCGGCTTTGCTGTAGGTTGTGTCTCTTCATTTTGCTGGATAATAGAAAGGAAGGACTGGCTGTTCGAGGTGGACGTAGCCCAAACTGGGTGAACCACGTATATCTGTGTCTCTCTTGTTTTGTGCGTTTTCTGTGTTTATATTTCTGCAATATTTTATGTGTTCCATTGCTCCGTAATATATAATTTTCTAACATAATCATGCCTAGAATCTGATGAGGACTCTAGTTTTGGAAATAGAATGTTTTGTTGCATGCCTTGGCCCATAAATGCAAAGGTAGACCCTGATCATGAAACATCGCCCTCGCTACTCCCAAAATGTTATGGTTCTTCCTCTCTACCACTCCATTTTGTTTTGGGTTGTGGGGTGTTTTCAACTCTCATCGAATGCCTTCTTTTGCACAGAAATTTTTAAATTCATTTGACATGTACTCACCTCCATTATTTCTCTTGAGATATTTCACCTTCTTCCACATTTCTTTCTCAAACAATGCCTTAAATTCTAGAAACTTGGAGAATGTCTCATCTTTCTTTTGCATGAACAAGATCTAGCACTTCCATGAGAATTCATCAATAAGAATGACAAAAAAATTGTGCCTAGTAGTGGAGGCTGTCGAGAAAGGTCCACAAACATCATAGTTGATCCTTTCAAGGAATGCATGTGCTTGTTGTCCTGATCATGGAAGGTGGCTTTTGTGTACTTCCCCAAAGTACATCATGTTGCTCAAGTGCTCCTTTGGGGAGGCCTATGGTTATCTGTAGCATGATCTTCAAAGCATCATGATGCAAATGGCCAAGTCTTGAAGCCAAAGTTCATCGACATCATGACTATGCACCTTCTCCCCCTTTCTGCTCAATGCAGCACAATCCTCCACATCTAGCTTGTACATGTTCTTCACATGAACCCTGATCTGCTTGACCTATCCCGTGGCTATGTGTCTTAGGAATGCCTTTCCTTTGTTGAAGATAACATCATAACCACAGTCTTCCAAAAATGTAATAGAGATGAGATTTTTCATTATTCCTGAAATGAACATGGCATCCTTGAGTTTGAGGGGGGAGCCTGACTCCCTATGAAAGGTGATTGTACCAATTTTAGTCGCACTATACCTTCCATCATCTCCCATTTCGATGTTCATATGCAAATATTTCTCCTCTAGGTCACTAAAAACTCCATATTTCACATCATATGGAATGATGCACTTGAGTCCAAGTACCACATGTTCCCCATCACTATTTTGGTCATGCATGCAATGATGATAAAGTCTAGATCAAACTATGAAGCCAGGGCTTCACCTATTGCTCCTCCTAAGGTCTTCTTGCTTGCCTTCTTGTGTGGACACTTTGTGGCCTAGTTCTTGAATTCATGACAATGGAAGAATTTAATTTTTGATAAATATTTATTCTTTCCCCCTTGATTGGATTTTGGTTTGGATTGGGATTTCTTCTCTTTTCCCTTATTTTCCTTTCCAACCAATGTAAAGTTTTCTTCATCCTCACCCTTGGACGAAGTCTTTGTTGAAGAATCTAGGGTAATTAAGTGCAATGTGATTCTTCTTGACTTGATAATAATTTGTGGATTATTTTTACATTTTCTTGTTAGCTTAACCTTATTCTTCTTCTTATTAATGTATGTGTGTGTACTTCATCAAACTGCTACCAAAAACATAAGAACATGAACACAAGATGTTGGCTCTCTGCCAGGGCCAAAACCTCTCTTCTCTTGAGAGGAAAACCCTTTAGTAAGTTTCTCTTATTGAAGCTTCTTATTTATCAATGTCAAACCCTAGACCATTGACATGAATAATATCCTCCAAGCACAAATCAAGCCCTTTCAAGATTCCTTCTTGCAGTACTTCGTCCTCCTTCTTCCAACACTTTCTCTTTCTTACTTTGGCACTTCTTCTGGCAACTGTAGAGACCTTCTACAATATACTCTAGAATGTTCCTTGACATTTTCTTCCTTCTCTTGTGATAAAGCCTTTCTAACTTAAGGAGATGACCTTGTTATCTCACAACCGAGCCTTCTTCTCTTTCACAAATATTGCATACTTGGAGCAACAGTAATGCAGCCCTATTTCCTTGCACATGTGAGGGAATCGCCTCACGAAAACTATGTCAAACTTCTCCATCTCCCTTTTCTTGTATAGCCTTCTTCCACGCTTGAGTGAGAGGCTTTGTAGGCCTAGTTTCAAGCCTAGTCAATGAGATATGGTCGAATATAGGTTACTGTTATTATAGCCGCAGAGACATCTCTTCTTTCTTCGCACGTGTGGCTATAAATTGCCTTTTAACACTTTGGTTTGATTCCATCTTTCTTCATTGACTTGGATACCCTTTTCTTAGCTTCTTATTACCCCTTACTTGGCTTCCTACCTACGCTAATTTCAGAGATGATAGCTTGACGTTGAGAGGGAGCACAAAGCCTCTATATATAGAGGATTATCCCTCCTTTAGGCTGACTTGAGGCTGACTTGTTGTCCTTAGGCCGACTTGACATATATAGCTTGGATTGTTTCTTTTGAGGTGTCTTTGCTTTGGAGGAGGCTTGACTTTTCTTGGAGGGTCATTCTTTGACTCTTATACAAACATATACATGGAGTAACTTTTCCCTTAATGTCTTCAATCATTTTCTTTTGACTCCTTGACTTACCTATAGCACATAACATGTGCTAGAACTATTTAAATGAGCAAGAAACTCATTGACATATATTATAAAAATAATATTTCTTTTCTTGAATAAGTACAAATATCGAAAGTACATTTATGAAGATCGTACCTAGTTATATTTCTTTCAAAATTCCCTCTTAACTAGGGAGGTATTCATACAACATTGTAAGGTGTTTGGCTATGTTTCGGTATTGAAGAATTCACATAAGAGAAATTGGATTTGCAACCCATCTATTATAACATCATAATAAACAGCATTGTTTCCACATCAAGGCCTTGACTGACATCTCTATCTCTTAATAGATCAGAGAACAATGTTGGCGAGACCAATGACTTATAAACACCTTCGTCATTGTCTCTTAAGGTACATACCTACTTGGGTGTTCACTGAGCATGGCTTTCTAGGACTAGTCTTGTCTTGGGTTCCGCCCTCAAAGAATATCGGTCTTCTTGCCTAATCTTGTCTTGGATGCCCTACACATCCTCAAAGAGTATCGAATGCCAGATGATTACCCAATCCTCCCATTCTTTCTTCCCTGAGTGAAGACAAGTATGTTGTGCCTATCTTGTGTCCACATTTCTGTTCACAACCTTCATCTAGACTTATGGTTGTTAGTCTTGGTCTAGTGCATGACCCATGAAATGGAAAAAAACAATTTTCACTCCTTTGTAATCAAGGGTAATCCAAAACTCCCTCTTGATCAAGGACTTGTCAGAGCTCCCACTTAACTAGGGAATATTTCATTCATCAACAAATTCTTCTCCATGGGTCCTTTAGCTTCTTGATCTCTTTCCTTTCTTTGATGTCGTGAAGTATTTGTTCAAACTTCTTCTAGGTAGGGCACCATCCATCGATCACTTTCCTTTGTGGTTTTTCATGTCATTTCTTCCTTCATGGAAAGTGGCTTTCTTGCCATACATTAGATTTTCTTGTCATATGGCTACTCCTTTTTTATCCATCCATGCTTCTCAAAATACTCTTCTCATGGATAATCCATTGTACTTGCTTGTTTACATGCTTCGTCTTAGTATCCCATCATGACTTCATCCTAATATTTCTTCAACATTGCTTTATATTTTGCTAGATGGCTTCTTCATCACGAAATCTTTGTAGAGTAGAATTAGTTATCTGCATCTTTCATATCTCCAAGGCCTTCATAGATGTTAAGGGTACTTCCTTCCTTTGTCAGAGTTGTCCTGCCTTATTTTGGGAGATATCTTCAAACTATCTTTTCAGATAGTGATTCTCGGTGATCATGGTGTTCTTCACATGCTTGATCTCTTTCTTCTCTTTGGATAAATTGGTCAACCACCTTATGCTCCTTGAGAGCACTTCTTACAGATATTTATTTTACTTTGATGATGGAGGTCTTCTAAGATTCTTAATCATAATCAATTTCCTTTCATCGTGGATGAGGTCCTATACTAGGTATGCTTCTTCTACATGAATACCTTGAGCTATATGTACCATGCTCTTATATTCTAGAAGATATTTATAATCATGCATTTTGTTCTCATTATAGATGCTACTTCTTCACGAGTATCTAAAACTCTATGTACTTCATGATTCTAGATTCTAGAAGATGTTTCTAGTCATGTAATTTTATTTTATTCCTACATGCTCCTATCCTACTCAAAACCATGAAAGAAGACTTGAATTAAAGAGTTTGACTTAGACATAGTAGAGATTCGGAGGATCTTCCTTTTTTGCTTGTTTTATTCTTCTTTCAGCTCTTGAGTCATGTGAGCTTCTTCCCTCTTTCTTTTGTTGTTGTTTTCCTTCTTAAGATTAGGAAAATTCCTTTTGTATTGTCCATATTCTTGACATGCATAGCATTGTATTTTGGACATGTCTTTGTTGTTTGTTCTTCGTGGACCAAATTTTCCAAATTTACCCTTTCTCTTGGCCATGGTAGAAAATGCTTGTTCTGTTGATCCCACATCTTCCTTTGCTTTAAGTCTAGTTTCCTCTGTCTTGCATAAAGACCACATTTCACTGAGTGTGGTTGCCTCCTTCTTGGCATGTATGCTTGATGTGAAGTTTCCCCAATCCTCAGATAGAGCATTGAGTACTATAGTTGTCATTTCTCTGTCAGACATGACTTCCCCAAGCTCTTGAAGTTGATCCCTCATCTTAGAGATCTTCATGAAGTAGGGAGCTATTCCTTCCTTTGATATCTTTATCTTGTACAATTAATTTCTTAGAGATATCACTTCTCCGGCTGTAGATACTGAGAATAGCTCTACTAGCTTATCATAAATTTTTGTTGATGTTTCAATTCTAGAGACATAAGGAATGGGAGAGTCTCTGATTGATTCTATTAGAATCCTTTGACATCTTGTACCATCCTTATTATACTTGGCTAAGGCTTGAGTTTGTTCCTTAGCAGGGATAGTGATATGCCCTTTGACATGTTCTAGGAGTTCATTTTCCTTGAGAAGTAAATTAGTCCTCTTCTTCCATGCAAGAAAGTTATTGATACCTACCAATTTGTTGCTTTCCTTGCAAAAAGACGTTGATGTATATTCATAAGGGGTCATGTACTTACTTGATATATTTTTATATGTAGTGGATTTGCTTTCTCCTTGAAGACTTTATGGCTTGCTTTCCTAGGATCTTGATGTTCTTCAAGTTGCCTTCTCTAGGTGGACTTGCTTGATGATGAGATTTGATTGGTAACTTGTAGATGATGTAGGTCCCTCTTTGATATGTTCTTCTTTGTAGGTCCCTTTATGTAAGGCTATTCTTCTTGCTCTGTAGTCTTCCTTGATGAATGATAGATGGTAGACCTTCTTGTCCTTGAAGTGATTGAGACTTCTTGGCTTGATGCTTCAAATTTGTAGATGCCTTTCCTTGATGAGTGTTCTTGAGTTGCCCTTTCCTTGATGTGTCACCTTATCTTCGATACCATGTCGAAGAATCTAGGGAAATTAGGTGTAATGTGATTCTTCTTGACTTGATAACAACTTGTGGAGTCTGTTTACTTTCTATTGTTAGCTTAACCTTCTTCTTCTTATTATTAATGTATGTGTGTCTACTTCATCAAAGTGCTACCAAAAACATAAGAACAAGAACACAAGATGTTGGCTCTCTGTCAGGGCCAAAACCCTCTTATCTTGAGAAGAAAAACCTTTAATAAGTTTCTCTTCTTGAATATTCTTATTGATCAATGCCAAACCCTAGACCCTTGACAAGAATATCCTCCAAGCACAATTCAAGCCCTTTCAAGATTACTTCTTCTTGCAGCACTTCGTCCTCCTTCTTCCAACATTTTGTATTTCTTCCTTCAACACTTTTTCCGGCAACTATAGAGACATTCTATTGTACATTCTAGAATGTTCCTTGACTTTTTCTTCCTTCGCTTATGATGGCGCCTTTCTAACTTAAGGAGATGACCTTGTTGTCTCCCAACTGAGCCTTCTTCTCTTTCATAAATATTGCATACTTGGAGCAACAGTAATTCATCCCTAGTTGCATGTGTGAGGGAATCTCTGTAGAATTTTCTCTACAAATTAGCGAGCTCACTAATATCATGTAGAAATTTCACCTGGAGATCCAACTTATATATGCAATGTACTAAAGCATAATACGAGATCTACATCTACCATAAACTTAGCGGAAGCTTAATTGAACATGAGCAACATCAAGCATGAACACATATAACTGATAAGAAGGAATCAATCACACATAACACAAAATATGTCACTGGGGAAAGCACCAGCATAAAACCCCAACACTGTATTATTAATCAAGTGGAAATCCTCAACAACATACAAAAAGAATCATCTCAAAAGCTATCCTGCTCTCTCTGTACTCTGATGATAAAGCTCATGGACTACCTAGCCCTGTATATAGAGGTTGCACCTCAGGTCCAAGCTCCTATTTCCTTGCGCAATTTTGACTGGGGTCCAATTACAAAACACGTAAATTGGCCTGAACATACCTTCTGTCAACCTTAGGTCCAACTACACAATACTTGAGAACTCAAGTTCCTCATGCATGCAAGGAATACTTACTAGAAATATCCTAGCAATTGACATAACACTGTCCCACCATCTGATCTCAACTGGGTCTCTGACAGAACTAACATGCATCAGTTATCCATGAGTGAATACTCAGTTATCTGAAGATAATAGTTGTCACATGCATGCATGCAAGCATCAACAAACTATATCTCATCAATTTAACAACTTGTTAAATTAATCTAACTGGACTTGACTAAGTTAAACTAAGTCAATTGATCCTCTCAATATAGAACCGAACCTTATCTCCTTTAATCAAGGGATAAATTCCTAAATCAAGAGAGAAAATAATTGCATGATCTCACAAAGACTTCAAGTTTAATTTTCCATAACTAATTAACTCATGCATATTAATTAATTAATATTTTAAACTGCTGGTAAGACCAAATTCGTTTTTACTTCCTATAGTTAGACTAGGGACTGCTAAAAATAGGAAGGGACCCAGAAATGCTATTTTTAGAAGTTTCTATTTTTAGCAATTTCACCTCTCACCCAAGGTGGCCAAAATGCTCATTGGCCAAACTGCTATTTTTAGAGGTGCTATTTTTAGCAGTTCTATTTTTAGCACTTCCTAAATTTAGTATTTCTTGTTGCACACTTTTCAACAATCTCCTCACAAAAAATATGTCAAACTTATCCTTCTCCCTTCGCTTGTATATCCTTCTTCCACACTTGAGTGAGAGGCCTTGTAGGCCTAGTTTCAACCCTAATAAATGAGATACGTTTGAATATAGGTTACTGTTGTTATAGTCGCAGAGACAACTCTTCTTTCTTCGCACGTGTGGCTGTACATGGCCCTTTAACACTTCGGTTTGCTTCCTTCTTTCTTCACTGACTTGGAGACCCTTTTCTTGTCTTCTTATTACCCCTTACTTGGCTTCCTACCTTCACTAATTTCAGAGATGATAGCTTGACATTGAGAGGGAGTGGACAACCTCTACATATAGAGGATTGTCCCTCCTTTAGTTTGACTTGACATATATAGCTTGGATTTTTGCTTTGGAGGTGTCTTTGCTTTGGAGGAGGCTTGAATATTCTTGGAGGGTTATTCTTTGACTCTTATAAAAACATATACATGGAATAACATGCCCTTAAGGTCTTCAATCATTTTCTTTTAACTCCTTGACTCACCTATAGCACTTAACATGTACTAGACCTATTTCAATGAGCAAGAAACTCATTGACATATATTACAAAAATAATATTTATTTCTTGAATAAGTAAAAATATCAAAATTACATTTATGGAGACCAAACCTATTTACATTTCCTTCAACAATCCCCTCTCTAGTATTCCGCCTTATTTCCTCTTGCACCAAGTTGGACCATAAGTGCTCCCAAATTTTTAGTTTCTCCCTCCCATTCACCAAATATTGATAGGTGTGCCTTGGGGAGGCCCAAAAGGAATAATCTTACCAAGTCTTCTTTAGGGACATTAACATCGACCCTCCCAAGTTCATCACGACATTGTGTAAACTTGCTAAGATACTACGGAATTGTGTCATTGTTTTGCATCTTGATACTTTGAATTTTATCCTTGAACGCTAAATTCCTATGGTCACTATTATTCTCAAACAATTTTGTCAACGCTTTCCACATCGCGAATGAAGTTTCTTTTCCATGGAGATTCGAGACAATATGATCGTGTGCTCCCTCCAAGATGATTCTCCTCACCTTGGCTACATATTTCTTCCATTGAGTAAGGTTCTGGGCATCAGATGCTTGTGGTTTTGCAAAACGTTTCTTGATGTTTTCCAACAACCCATTGTCATCCACTACTGCGTCCACGCAGTCCTTTTATGAAACAAAATTAGAGGTGCTTTCCAATGCATACTCTAGCCTTAGTCCATTGAAGGCCATCTTCTTAGCTATGAAGAAATCATGCTACAGTGATCTTCAAATTCGAACATCTGAGATACAACTTCAAATTTCCTGCTCTAATGTGAATCCAGCTCTGATACCATGTAGAAATTAGGTTGTATATTTTCAATTGCTCATGAATTTTTAATCAAAATCACAAGACACATATATGCACTACTACTCTGAAGACATTATTTCACAATTTAGAACAAAAATTTTAGACATGCAACAAGGAATAACACACATGCAACAATTATTTTTATCTAGGGAAGCAATCTGCTAAAAACCCCAATGCCTCTTGCACTAATCAATTGAGATAGAGATGTATTACAATTTCTTTTCTTAACTGAGGTCACCTTGCAAGTGCACAACCTATCTCTCTGCTCAGTGAAGGCCTCTGACCCAAACTTAGTCAAATTTTTCCTCAGATTGAGCTCTTATTTCCTTGTGTTTTTCCTTGAGGAATTAGCCTCTATTATTTAGGAAATTCCCTCAATTGAATTGTGCAATTCCTTTAGTTTGATCACCTGACTTCATGCAACACCTGTACACTCAGGACTGATCTACAATTGATGTTACATTGCCTTGGAATATCCACCTAAACTGGGTAACTCGAATTCTTTGCATGCACTAGATATTTTGGGTTGATTGATCAGTTAACTGGATGATCACTGAGTTTGAATGAAGTCTCGCTGCTTAACTAACCTTCCACCAGTTCCTCCAAAAGTTGGAACTATTTTAACTGATAACAACTTGAGATAACTAACCTTGATTGCTACAAATTAGCAATCATACATGAAAAATTGAACTCTAACTCCTCCAACTCAAAGTTACTGAGTAAAATGGGTGACACAAGCCATGTCACACAAGTTAATATCATCTAAGTTGTCTGTTGATGTGGAAATTCGAATTTTATTAATTTAATCAAGGCAAAATCAAATTGAGAATTTCTTGTTGTATTTTTCAACAACAATTACCAAAACAATTAAGACCACAACAAGACAAAGTACACAAGTTATAGGCTCCAAGCTAGGGAAAAATCCATCCAAGGGGAAAACCCAGAAAATGTTTCTCTTCTTCTATATATTTTTCTTACAAAGAGACTTCCAAGACCCAAAGACCAAATCCAACAACCCTACCAAGCACCAAGTCAACCCTCAGCAAGATCTTCTTTAAGGAAGCTTCCAAACTTCGACCTACTACAACTTCGTCCCAAAAAATCGTCCCTACAATTGCTTCCCAGTATTTCAGCGTTGCAATTTCAGCCTCCTGCAACTGTAGCTTCATAGAAACCGTAATTTCACATGTGTGGAGAGAGAGAGAGATATTCAACCCAATAAACTTCAATCCTTCCTTCTTTTCCTTGTCCTTCTAGCTCCTCTTCTCCTTTGTTATTGCAAATCAAATTTGTCTTGGATGAGTGTCTCAAATGAGATAGAGCTCCTTGTTTTTATAGCCTCCTTAAGGGGTTGAATAGCCCTCTTTTAGGCCGACTTGGTCTTGCGATACAAAATGGTTTTTTCTTAATAAAATAAATATCGTTATTTATTATAATGAGTCCAAATGGGACTACGACACATGGCCAATATTATTCTTTATCCTCGAAATACCTAGAAAGACCTAGAAAACTTAAAAGCATGAAGAACATGCTTTTGACTCAAACTTGAGTATGAAACCCATACTCCAATAAAATATAATTTTGTCTTTGAGGTTTCTGTGAGTTTCATGATTTTGTAGATTATCTTTCAGATACATCGCATTAGGTTTCTTTCTGATCAATGTTTCGAACCAGCAACGGTCGTTCATCTTCAGGATGTGAAATATTATTGAAAGAATGTTTTGATCTCTTGTAATATAAGTCAAATCAAAAGCATCAAAGAAGTTTTCAACTGAATCCCAAACTTCATTTCGATAAGACCTAAGTCTAGGAAGCTTAGTCTGGCAAATATTTCTCACTTGTTTGACAATAAGTTCTGAATCAGTAAAAACACTTAAGTTTTGAACCTTTAAGCTTTTGGCTAATTGCAATCCCAAAAGAAAAGCTTCATATTCAGCCACATTATTTGTAACTTCAAATTTGAGTTTACATGATTGAGTGATATTTTTTTTCTAGTGAAATCAAAACTACCCCAACTCATGCCCCATCTTTTGTACAAGAACCATAAAAAAAAAGTTTTTGTACATCAGTTTGATTTGGTTTAGGACTTTCAATTACATCTTCTATTTTAACTTGATTTTCATGTATTTGGTTTGAAGAGAGTTGAAAGCAACCAAAATCCTGATCAATTTCATTAATGGGATGGTTCCTTGGCTGGTCAGTTTTGCAAACAATGTGCACAAATATTACCTCTCTATATAACCTTAGTTGTTCTCCCGCATAAAATGGAATAATGGCATAAGACATATCCATTTGAAAAGTTCCCCCTAATTTGGCACAACAAGACCTAGAAAGGAGCATTCCAAATTTGGGAGGGGTATTTGTGACAACTATATCAAGCACTACACTTTTCACTAAAATTTGGGCAAGGGTTACTACTAAATCGTTAATCAACCCTAGGAAGGGCATCCTTTTAGAATCAAAGGTGTACAAGTCATGATAGGATCTAGTTATGTCAAGTTTCAAATGTTCCATGATAGTTTTTGGCATGAGGTTATGTGATGCTCCAGAATCAAGCATACAATTATATAACATGGAATCATTTGTCTTAAGAGTTACATAGAAAGGAGGCAATATTTCATCTATCATATCTGAGCTAGGGCCAAAGACAATTGTTGGTTTTTCATCCTGCAGACTAATGGTATCACTTTCAACATCAACCAAGGTGTTTTGTATCCATTTGGAGAGTTGATTTTTATACCCAGGGATTTTGGAATGTTCTGAAAGTGGAATTGGGATTTTAACTTTTTCTAACTCTTTTTCAACATTAAATGTAATCAAAGCATTTTTATCATTTTGAGTAGTATTAGTTGACTGATTTAATGGTCAAATAATAGTTGTTTGAGTTTCAGTAGCTTTGGTACAAGGTTCAATTATTGGAGTCTCCTTAGAAGGTCTTCTAGGTTCAGGTCTAGGCCTAAGATCATATCTCTTGTTCAACTCTGCAATTAAAAATTCAGAGAAGGCATGGTATTTAGACACCTGTGAGGATTCTTGATCTTCTTGAACCTGATTTTGTTGTGAGAGAGGAATCATAACTGTTTGATTAGAAGAAGTATCCATGTTATTGATATCTTCAGTAATAGTCATAGTATTTTCATCAGGTTGCTGGTCATCTATCAATAAAGGAGTGGGAACCTGTTGATCATTACTAGGTCTCTGAAGAATTTGTAATTGTGGATTCCTTTTATACTGACCTTGATTTTGATTTTTGGGTCTAGTAACTATTTTTTGAACTATCCTAGGTTGAGTCTCAATCTTGGAAATTCTATTAGATAGATTTCTAAGAAGAGAAGTTATTTCATCTATTTTAGAATCTTCAGTTTTAGTCTTAGAAGAACGAGAGGAACTAGAGGCTTCTTGAATAGATTTGAGTTTTCTTTGGGCCTTTTCCTCTTTAGCTTTCAAGGAAGTCGAAACAGCCCTATTTGCCTCCACCTCTATAGAATTTTTTTGCATATCTTCAAGAGTTCTTGAAGTTCTCTCTCTTAGAATTAAAACAAAATCATCGTCAAAGGCTTTAGAAAACCTAGACTTGGCTGCTGCTACAGGGGGCATCTTATGATAAAGTTTATTGAACCTTTTGATAAAATCTGATACAAGTTCACCAAAGTTTATTTTAAGCTCTTCAAACTTAGTCAGAAAGTAAAGAGGATCTTTCTTTACACCCCATTTATTTTTAAATATGTTTGTAAGCTCTTCCCAATTTCTAATGGAATTTACAAGTAACTGCCTAAACCAAATTCTTACATTTCCTTCCAGTCACTGTACAAGCAATCTCATGTAAACATTTTCTTATTCAATATTCATGTTGCCTGCAAAGTCTAGAAAAGCTTGAAGATGGTCCTCAGTTGTGGGACCCGTTTCTCCATTATACCAGGGAAGGTATTTCAAGTATCCAGTTGGGAATGCATCGAGGTTAGTAGGTAATACTAAAGCTGCATATCTAGCCTGTACAATAGGTTGGAATGCCATAGTGGCAGGTGGTGTATGAGGTGTTTGTGTGGATGAAGAAGAATAAGATGAAGAAGAGGTAAAAGAAGAAGAGGTAGAAGTAGGTGATTGAGGGGGTGCGTGACTATGTGGAGGTGAAGAAGGAGGGGATCTCCGGAATAACTTTAAGGGGGTCTTAATAACTAACTTTGGGACCTCTGAATGAATACCCTCTTTTGTTTCAAAATGTGGATTTGTGTATACAGATATGGTCTCTTCAGGTTATTCATAAGTAGAAGCTTCAGGTCGTTCAGAAGTGGAAGGGAATGAATAAGTGGTAGGGGTAATGAAATCTATGGGTTTGTATTCAGGTAAATGAACACCCAAGTCATACTCAGTTTTAGGTGATCCTAGTGGTAGAGGGGGTTCTTTATGTGTCTCAAAAGAATGAATGAGGAAAGTTGAGCCTAAATCAACTCCCCTATCTAATAGTTCAGAAACCCTAGGAGGTATTTGTGTCAAATCAGGATTGGATGGAATATTATTAAAAGGATCAAATGATACTAACTCTTCAGACTGCAAGGCTGAAGAGGAAGAAGAATATGGTTGATGTATCCTTTTTTAGAAATCGCTTTTCTCAGAATTTTTTCAGGATCTGATAGAGGATTAACTAAGTCATATTTTGAATGAGATCTGGTGTGCTTAAAAGGTGCCAGTTTGGACTAGTGGAGTCGCCAGGTGAATGATTTTAACATGTCTAGACCTTTAATCACCTTAAAGGAATAGAATTAATATCATTGTCACGGGAAAACTTAATAAAATTTGAATCTCCGGCAACAACACCAGGCTGATGTTGTACCTCTGAGTTGATAATGGTCAAATATCAAGCTAGAGCATCTAAGATAATTGTTTTTGGGTTTTGTTTTAATTTGGAAGACCAATGAATGAAACAGATATAACATTATAATGCCTAACCTTTTTAATCATATTAATCCCAAAGTAGAGGGTTGCTATAAAACTTCACACAGTGATAAAGCTTGAATAGTGGTGAGCAGAAACAAAAAGTCATATTATTATTATAATTTTCAGACATAAAATTAAACAATCATAAGTATGAAAACCTCTAACCGATGTTCAGAAGGTTCAAGAGAATATGCTTATACTTACAACAAGATGCTTATGATTTATTGATTCAAACGAAATTAATTAAACAGACAGTTCATTAATCCATTCTCTTTAATGATTATCACTTTAGAAGCTTATAGGAATAGATTGAGGCACAATTATTCCTACCTAAGTATCTTTGTAAGACATAAGAATATGAAGAAAAACATAATGTCTAATACTGGAAAAACTTACAAGAAACACAAACTGTGTAAAACTGAATTCAAAATCATTTACTTGGTATTAAGGGTCCAAAAAATCTAGTACATCAAATGTTTACAAATGCTTCTTCAAGGGTGAACTCTCTTTCAATGGTCAACCTAGTTCAATGGTGAACAACGAACCCTTAATAACTCTAGAAAAGAGTTATTTATACAATAGTAGAACTAAGAAAATATCTTAAACTGTTTAAGGATTTATTCTAGGAGAAGGAAATATCTTCATGCAAGAAGATAGAGACATCTATTGAATTTCTGCTTGCTATCCCTATTATTTAGGTTATGTTGGCTTTGGTCTTTGATATTTTTCCCTTTAAGCTGCTTGTTTGTTTGATCTTCACGCTAGAAGTCATATTCACTTATGAATTTTCATCTGATACACTTTAATTTGATAATCTTTGACCTTATTGACCTGTCAATATCCCTTATTGTGCCTTTTTATGTCTTAGCATCAAGTAGTTTGGATATTGATCATATGTTTGTCTTTTAACTATGTAAATTGTTTGTTTTAACATTTACTGTGTAAATTATTTCTTCTGCTCTGTGTTTGGTTTAGAACTGATTTCTGTTTGTACAGGAAAATCATTTGAATTCATTTCTCTAGAACCTGGAACAAACAGGTTTTTAATTGGTATAAAAACCGTTTATCCAATCTCCTAGTATTCTGCTAATCACCTGCAAAATACAACAATTGTTAAGAAAAACACAGGTTGATAGGGAGGGCCACAATGGCTTCGTTTGAGTTGAAAGGTCATGGATGGATTCTGGAGCGTTTTCAGGAGGTAAACAGTGGTTAAATTGGTTGCAGAGGCTTAGGGGGGCGCAGGAGGGTTATACAGGTTTTACTATGTAAATGGACGAAATAGCGAAAGTGGGGGTTTTCGTGTTTAAACGGGTAAACGGTTAACTGTTTAAAATTTGGCACAAAGTGAATAGTGGATGGTTTTACCGCACACAGGGGAGCGGTTTCGGAGGCTCATCGCACTGCTTTCTCTGTGGGGTGGCTTTTATCCGAGGGCACATGAGTTAGTGTGGGAATGACACATAACCACAAGGGGCCCGAGAAAAACCACAAATCTTGTAGGCTCTCGGGCCTTTAAAGATCAGAGATCAGGAGCACGCGATATGGTTGTGGATCGTTAGATCTCGGAGTAGGTGATCGGACGACTATCGCGTGGTCGAGATGCACGGAGGGAGCAGGTGATCGGATGACTATCACATGGTCGAGATGCATGGAGGGAGCAAGCACAGAGATTAGCAAGGCCCAGGGAATAATTACAAGGATTTGTAATTATTTTAATGAATAAGCGGGCTTTAAACATAAGCGGGTTAAAACATAATACACGGGTTTATGGAGTGGGACCAAGGTTAACGGGGTGGGGATTATTTAACCAGACCAAGGGTGGTGGGTTAAAAGAGTTATTATATCAAGAAATGGTAATTTTTGAAGGCTTTTTAAGTAATGCGAGGTTTTAATAAAACTTAGGTTAAAAGGGGTTTTATGGGTTTTAGGGAATTTATAAGGGGAAAATGATATTTTCAAAGGGAAATGGGTTTCACACTAGGGAAAATGGGTTTTTATGTAGGAGAATGAGTTTGGAGGGTGAATTGCTAGGAAAATATGTGAAACCAAGGGACAAAGGTGTAAATGAAGGGAAAAGGGTATTTTCTTAGGAAATGATGGGATAATGAGGAAATTAGTAAGAATGTAGTGGGGAATGAAATGAATGAAGGGAAGTTAACCAAATCAACTTGTGAACATCTTTTCACTTTCATAATTGCTCCTGTAAACTGAAACACATGATCAAGCATGGTGAAAGGACTTCTGCAACTTTTATTCTACCTACCCATTTACTTACCCTAACATTTTCTCTTCACTCAATTGGGTGCATTTAGGCTAGCAGACCCTTTTCTTTCCTTTTTCTTCTAAAAATCAAACTATCTAATTCTAACCTTATAACATCCAAGGGCTCATATTAAACTAATGAGCTCCTTATTATTCTCTACCTAACTACTGATCTTCCAAGATTAAACAGTTTGGCTAGATCTTTATTCTCTAACTAAAAACATGAAATTTAAAGCATGAAATGGTTGAGATTAAACTATTTTACTGTCATGGTTTGTGGCATTTATGACAAGCTGCACACAACCATTATTTTGCATAATAAAGTAAAAGTAGTGGCACTTGGACTTGCACACTTTCAGAGTTTATTTCTTTTTGCTTTTCATTCTAACCTAACATTTTATTTTTTCCTCCATTTTTTAGGGCATCTACTCTAACATTTTCTTTGATATGGACATATTTATCAAAATATTTCCTAACATTTTTATTTAGTATTCTTTTTGTCCATATCTTAGCTTAACATTTTTTGAAAAATATTTTTATTTTTTAAACTAATTTATTCTAACATACCAAACCAAAAAATACTACAACATGGAGCACGAACTGCTCTGCGTTTGGATCTTTGGTTATTTTTACTTTTCCCTTGCGCGGAGGGATATAATCTGGCATCTTGGATATAAGATCCACCCCCTCGGTGTCTATGTCCTTTGCGCCCTCTTCGGCCTCCATATCCACCACTTTCCCCTTCTCCTTTGTGCTTGGTTTTTCTTTCTTTTGGGCTTGTGTAGCAGCATGCTTCCTTGGTGACTCACGCAATGACATTGGTTTCTTCTATTTGTACTTCTTGGGTTTGGGGACTTCTCTCACTTGTGTAGGTTTTGGACTAAGCGACCTTGGTATCGTAGGCACAACAGTTGAAGCCGCCATGCTCAAAACCTTCGGGGCAACTCCCTCAGAGGCGATAGTTCCTCCAATGCTAGCAGTTTCAGTAAGACCTAGTCCTAACATGATGTCAATAATGAGTTTTTCATCTAACTCAGGCAATCTGTCGAACACAGGGCTTGTGATCAAAGCTTTGAAGTACTCATGATTCAGGTGCACCAGACCTCACAACACAGAAATTCTAAGGATGAAAAGTGTTTCTCATTGAATGGCCACACATAATTTATAGGTGAATTCAAATTCAAATTCGACTGTTCCCCCCAAAATTCATCCATAATGCTAAATTGGTGGCAAATTTCCAAATATTTCACTCTTAAATATAGCCTTAAATGCCACCCCTGCTCCTCTTAATTGTCTCCTTACTAACAAATCATGAACATTGACTGGAACAGTCACTTTCTCGATGTGCTACACAATCTCTCCCCCTATAGTGCAACTCCCTTCGTGCTTCTTCTGGTACCGTGAAACCATCCTGTTTCATGCAGACCCCCTGTCGCGTAGCTCTACAAACTAGGCAGTGTAGTTTATAGTCTTGTGCCTCCTTGCAGCTACCTTGATCGCTAAGACTATGTTACCGTCATGTAGTCATTGGGTCGGATCCCCGATGTATGGCTTCAATTCGCTTCCATTTACCCTTCCCGGAAATGGATCTCCATTCAACTTAACGAGCTAAACTGCTCCACCATCTTTAATCTCTTTGATAACATATGGTCCCAACCAGTGCATCTGAAATTTTCTTGGAAACTTATCAAACTTACTGTCATATAATAAAACCAAATCATTTACCTTGAAGGTGCACAATTTGATGTGTCGATTATGCCAAGATTTTTCACGTTCCTTCTAAACCTGTTGATGGAATCTAGCCAAAAACTTATCTTCTTCAAGCTCTGTTAGCTACACGAGCATTTCTTCTAAGGCTTTGCACTCTACCATTCCTACGAAATCCGTAATGTGTAGACTAGGCACAATGTATTCCATAGGCATCATATCTTCTACACCATAGACCAACCGCAAAAGCTGTCTGATCGGTAAGATTTTTACAAGTAGTTCTATAAGACCATAACATTGCTGGTACGCTTACGTACCAATCATTCCACTGCGCATTGCAAACCTTTGTCAATGCATTCTCCAATATCTTATTAAAAGCCTTAACCATTCCATTGGCTTGAGGATGATATGGCGTACTCTTCTGATGATAAACCTGGAACTCTTCTATCAGTGCGTTGATCATTTGATTGAGAAAATGTGTTATGTGATCACTCATCAAAACCTTCAGGCAACCAAACTTGGTCAACACATATTTAAACAAAAATTTCATTATTGTTGCCCTTGTATATTCCTTCACATGCTATGCCTCTACCCATCTAGTCAAATATTTGGTCGCGATGATGATATACTACAGACTCGTCTTCTTGCTTGGAGGCTGAATCGGTCCTAAAAAATCAATTGCCCACTTCTAAAATGGCTGCAATGTTACTTGCAGATTCAGAGGCAGCTCATCCCTCTGTGATGCTCTACCCATTCTTTGACATGTGTCACATGCCCTACAATATTCTTTGGAATCCTTATGCAGCGTCGGCCACCACAACCAAGCGCGCAAAATCTTCTGCATTGTTTCTTTTCCTACATAATTTCCTCCCGCAACTCCTCCATGAGATTCAGTGAGGATACTGTCTCATTCAAAGTCAGGCACATAGCGTCGAAGTATCTCATCTAATCCCATCTTATACTTATATAAATGGCCTACAATTACAGAAAAATCTGTCACACGCATCACCAATTCTTTCTTCTGCTAACTGGTGTATCCCTTTGGAGCCGTTCTTGTAGTCAGGAAGTGGATAATGTCCATAAAGTGATTATCCAGTATGCACATCATGAAGAGCTGCGCGTTAGGCAACTCTTCCTCCAAATTGGTAGTCTCCTCTCCTGTTTCAATGCGTGACAGATGGTCTGGACCTGCATTCAATCGTCCTGACTTCACAATTACCTCAAAATCATATTCTTGAAACAACAACAACCATCTGCATATTCCCCCCCCCCCCCCCCAATGCAGGCTTGTTAACTAGATACTTTAATATAGAATGGTCTGTGTACATCTTGAAATGTCCGCCTAGCAGGTAATGTCTGAATTTTTGGAGAGTATACACCATAGCCAACCCTTCACGCTCTATCGTCAAATAGTTATTTTTTCTTTTGACAACTTCCTACTCATAAATTCTATAAAATGAACCAACTATCCTTCACCGACCTGTGTCAGCATTGCTCCTAGCACAATACATGAGGCATCAACATGCACATGAAATTCCTTCTTCCAATCTGGGAATACTAGGATTGACGTGGTGACCATTTTCTCCTTTAGTACATCTGGACACAGCTAACATTCTTCATCCCAATAGAATGTAGCGTCCTTTTTCAGCAATTTCTCCATAGGCACAGTAATTTGAGCATAAATTTTAATGAACTTCCAATAGTACCCATTATGGACCAACGTTTCACGCAGCTGTGTGACACTTCTTGGCACTAACAACAATCTTAGCAGAGTCCACCATTAGTCCTTGCTTGCACACCACATGACCCAGTAAGATTCTGAAAGGGACCCAGAACAAGCATTTCTTCAGGTTTAGTGTGATCTGATACCTTCAGCATGTATCCAACATCAAATGCAAACTGGTTACATGGCGCTTTACTAGTCCAAACATCATCCAATCATCAAAATATACCTCCAAAAATTTATGAATGAACTCTTTGAACATTGTGATGACTACGCACGAGAATATCTTCGGCACATTCTTAAGTCCAAAAGGCATCATTGTATATTGGAAACATCCCCACTTAGTCATGAAGGTCATCTTGCTCTTGTCTTCTGACGTGATCTTAATCTGATGGTATTCAGAGAACCTATCAGTGTATGAATATGATTCCTTTCCTCCAACATTATCCAGTACTTTATCTGTGGATGGCGTCGGAAAAGGGTCACGAACACAAGCATCGTTAAGCTTCCTGAGTTCTACACAAATTCTTATTTCCCCTTTATGCTTCTTCTCTTGGACTACCATTGGGCTTACCCAATCAGATTCTTCCACTAGTTCAATAATTCTTGCATCCAACGTCTTATCTAATTCTGAGCGGACATTTTCTTTGTACTTCAGATTAAGGTAGTATGGTCTCTGCTTAATCGACTTCGCATCTGGTTTCAAGGTAATATTCATTAGGCCCAAATACACTATGATATCTTTCAAGTTTGAAAACTTTGTAGGGAATAAATCTTTATACTCGTAGAGAAACTCAGCAACCTTATCTATTATGGAATCATCCCAGTAGTCCCCAACCTTTGCAAGTTTCGGCTCCGCTTCTGTGCCAATGTTCACTTGTCTAGTCTTCAATGGTGCGGTGATGTTTGGATTCTCTATCTGTGGCCCTTAAAATTCATGGTGTCCTTTTACCTCAAGGATGTTTAATGTTCCTTGGATCCTCATCTTCTTCTTCAGCAGTCACATTATAGCACTACAGCGCATGGCACAGCTGGGTGCTCCAATCTGGTTGAATCAATTCCAAAGGATCCTATGGTATTTTGAAGATCGTTGCCTTAACCTCCTACAACGCCTCATCAATGCATTTGAACCCATCCTCAAAGCTAAATGTCATCAAAAATAACTCTCTTAAAATATCCCACTCTACGGTGCAGTGACAGAGCTCCATTTCCAAGTACCAATTCATAGGAATGATGTCCAAAGTGTGACAAAATATATGCACCTACTCTAGCTGCGACTTGATTCCATAGACCTTAGTCTATTTTTCTAAATGATCGCACAGATCATTCCTCCCATCATATTTCTCTGTTAGCTAAACTTTTGGGTGACCAAATCGCAATCTCATCATGCCATTCATCGAAACTGTCTTTGTGCATTACCCACCATCGTGCAGGTGTAGTGCGTAGCACCAGATCCAATGCTTGGAAGTGATGTTTCTTAGGCACTTCCCTTTCAAATGCATCAAAAAAATTATCCACATCAGTTATACCATCATAATAATGCAAACTTATTACCTTTTATCATACATAACGCAACGATTTAGTCATCATATTACAGCGTAGCGTAGATACTTCGTGTAACCTATTCTACCAATGTTACAATTCCTCATCTGAATCTCATGTACAAAAACTTTCACGGTCCCATGCAATTCGTTCGTCAACTGTCAGATTAACCCAATCCTGGTCTCGTGCAGTTATTTTATAAATCTGGTCCAAATCATCATCGCTTTCCTCATAATCACAGACCGGTTCAGTATAGCGCGGTCTTTCTACAAGGTCCAATGGTACTACTACACGTAGCAATTTCCTTTCAAATGACATTGTCTGCTTATTCATATTGATTACCCCATTCATGTTGATAGCCCAATCAATTCCAAGGAGCGTGAGGTATGGATTGTTGTCATCAACAATTTCTATTACTTCAAAATTGGCCAACGCACTCGCACTTTCTATATCTATGGTTACCCCATGCAATCACCTCATATGGATTATCTTCCATTGATTTTCCATCCTTAATTGAATTAGAGACCACTGCAGCGCATGTCTCCCTATTCTTTCCCACATATTTTTAGGAAAAACATTCACATCTAACCCCAAATCCAGAATAACCTTATCCATTTCATACTCTCCTACTTGTGCAGTGAGCTACATCTTGCGCCCTGTTCTCGTCTTGTGTTTGCCTATCTTTCTAACTGCATGGTGCCCTTAAGGAGAGGTTTCCTTACCAGCATAACTATTTATCAGTTCTTGTAACCCTTTCATAGCCTTGCTATTGTGAAACAACTTCATACAAGTCTCCAAAAAGGTGCTAAGCATAGAGGGGTCAACCTCTACAGATAAGTTATCCTAACTTCCTGAGGTAGAGGCTTCAACGAAGCTCTTCTTTGCTTCCATGAATGTTTCCTTTTCACACTCCATATCAACCCAACCTCCTTTTCTAGAGCCTTGTGAACCCACTCACTTTATTCAAGTTGCTTCCCTTTATCATCACCAGTCATCATCCCGCTTCACAACACAATATTTCTTTTGGGATCCTCTTTGCAGGGCTCAGCCCTCATCATTTGTAGATTCTAGATAGGTTGTTGAGGTTGTACCTTCTTCTCTTGCATCTTACCTATCAGTATAGGGCATTCCTCTATTGCATGGTCAAACTAAGTACAATACCAGCACGACGAGCATGTCTGGCTCGTGCACTCCCACAGGTAGTGTCCTGGCACTCCACAATTATACCAAATAACTTGTCGCCAACCTCTACCAGGTCCTCCTCCTCCTCGGCCTCATCTGCAACCCTGATATCCTCTGTGTGCTCCCCCAACACCTTGATCCAGAGGCCGATTTTATGTTTTCCATTCGATATGCGGGCGTTCCTTCCATCATCAATTCATAGCTATGATAGTTGTGCTCATTGTAGCCCAACGATTTATAGAAATTTGTTGGGTCCCTATAATACTAGTGATTACCCCATTACTATTGTTGTTGTACCCCTTATTAATATTGTTGTGCCCCTATTGTCTCCATATTGTTATTACTGTGCCCCATAAAATCCCTCTATTGTTATTTTTGTGGCTTTATATTATTATTGTTAGGTCGGCTAGGTTATATTGTGACTCCTTAGACTCCTATATATAGAAAGGAGGTTTTGTCATTTGAATCATCCAAGAAGTTCATTTATGTAATGTAAAGGAGGTTGCCCCCTCGAAGAGGCTGAATTCTAAGGCATTGATCTATCTTTTCTATCTTCTCTTGAGCTGGTTTCATAACATTTGGTATCATAGCTTTGGATTCTAGGGTTTCTCTACTCCAAATAGGTCATCGTGGCATTTTCGCTATAACTTTTTTTCTGCGACGTTTCAGAAGCTAAAAAAAACCCATTTGAGAAGAAATCGCACTTAATCTCAGGTCCGAATTTCAGAGCTTTTTGTGCTATATTTACAGATATATGATCTAAGGAAGTTGGTCTTCTTGCAGACTCCTGAATTACATTCCAAACAGGTGACCTGAGGAAAATCGTCATAACTTTTTCTCTGAGCATTGGATTGAAATTTCGTAAGAAGGTCACTGTGGGAGATTTCACATAACTCTTCCTTGGAGAATCCAATTTGGATTAGACTGGTGGCATTGGAAAGAGGACACAAAGGGCTACCACAAGTCGCAATTTTAGAATTGGACGATATGAAAGTATAGAGATACATCAGAGGCAATATCGAGCTCCTACAAAGTGAAAAAAAGTTGTGTAGATTCTTTTAAATTTTTTCTTAAGATTGGTTTGAAAATTTATTTTGAAGGAATTAAAAGGGCTAGTAGAGCATTATTATGGGTAACTGATGCCTCGAGGAATGAAAATGCAAACACCTAGTAAGGAACCTGAAAGCTCTAGCATGACTCATGAAGAAGAGGAAGAAATGCTATATGACATATCAAAATTACAAGAACAAGTGCAACAAGTGTCACTTGCACAAAAAGCTACAGAATCTAAGATGGATGGTTTAAGGAAAGATGTAGAAGCTAAGATGGATGGTTTAAAGAAAGGTGTAGAAGCTAAGATGGATTTTTTAAAGAAAGGCGTAGAGGCTAAGATGGATGGCATGGAAGCTAAGATGAATGGCATGGACGCTAAAATTGATGGCATGGATGATAAGATGGAAGAATTGAAGATAAATATGAATAAGTTGCTACCAGAAATGGTCATTAATGGTGAAAGGGTACTAAAGGAAGCTCATGATGAGAACAAAAGAAATGTTAATCATGATTCCATAGACTCTAATGTTGGATCGAAGACCCACCATATTCCAAAAATCGATATGAGGAAGTTTGATGCAAGGATCCTGCAACATGGATATTACAGATGGAGCAATTTTTCGATCTCAATAATGTGAAAAACACACAAAAGGTACGTATGGAAAATTTATATTTGGAACCAAATCAGTTTGTATGGTATCAATGGCTTGCTCTCGTAAACAATTTATCACTTGGGCAATTTTTACGGAAGAATTGATAGCACATTATGAGGATACAAAAAGCAACACTTTTTTTAGCCAATTGATATGTCTCAAACAAAAGGGTTCAATAATGGAGCACATTGAGGAGTTCCAAAAAATTGAACATAAGGGTAAAAGATATTCCAGAGGAGCATAGGATTGATGTGTTCATAGGGTCTTTAAAGGATAATATCCAACATGATGTTCGCCTTTGGGAACCTGATTCATTAGAGAAGGCATTCAGGTTAGCAAGAAAAATGGAAAGCAAAAATTATGGCAACCAGGAAGCATACCACTCACAACTATAAAGACGGAAGTTTTGTTGCTGCTAGTCTTCCACAACCTATAAGGTTGACACCACAACAATTGGAAGAAAAAAGAGCAAAAGGGCTTTGTTACATTTGTGATAGCAAATACACTAAAGGTCATAAGTGTGCTGAGAAGAAATTATTCTACATAGATTGCAAAGAGGAAGAAGAAAAGGAGCAAGAAAGGTCAAAAGAAGAGGATATACTCCAAGAAAAAAGCCTAGGTAAGGAAGAAATGAATATGACCATATCTTGTAATGCATTGGATGGAATTACCACTCCTCAAACCATCAAGATAGAAGAACAAATCAAGAAGAAAAAGGTAATAATGTTGATTGATTCAGGAAGTACCCACAATTTTATTGATTGTAAGGTAGCAAAAGAATTAAATTGCTTCTTATATCCAGCACCAGAGTGTCAAGTGATGGTTGCAAATGGAGGAACAATAAATTGCTTTGGAAAGTGCCATAATATCAAGCTATTGATGGGAGAATATGTATTGACTAGCCCAATGCTTTCTATTCCAATGGGAGGTGTTGATGTTGTACTAAGAGTCCAATGGCTACAATCCTTGGGTACAATAGCTTTTAATTTTCAGAAACTTTTCATGAAATTTTCTATGGAAGGAAAGGAAGTTGAATTAAGGGGTATTGCAGGGAAACTAGGAAATATAATCAGCTCTAACGGTATGAAAAAGATTCTAAAAAAGGAACAAAGGGGTGTAATTGCACAATTATGTTCTCTAGATTTTCCCACATTGGAACCATCTATTTCTCCAGATCTTCAAAAATTCTTGAACAATCATTCCAAGGTATTTGAGACTCCCAAATGTCTCCCACCTATTCCTGATCATGATCATGCTATTCATCTGATTCCAGGAAGTGTTCCTCCAAACATCAGGCCGTACAGATATCCCTATGCCCAAAAGAGTGAAAATTGAACGTATGGTTGCAGAAATGCTAGAGGCTGGTATAATTCAACCGAGTCAAAGTTCTTTCTCTGCTTTAGTAGTATTGGTGCACAAGAATGATGGATCATGGCGCATGTGTCCGGATTATAGGGAGCTCAACAAGCTCACTATTAAAGATAAATTTCCCATTCCTGTCATTTATGAATTACTGGATGAATTGCATGGATCAATTTACTTCACCAAGTTGTATCTTCATTCAGGATATCATCAAATCAGAATGAAGAATGAAGACATTCCGAAAACAACATTTAGAACTCATGAGGGTCATTATGAATTTTTGGTCATGCCTTTTGGCCTTACCAATGCACCTTCAACATTTCAAGGTTTGATGAATTCAATTTTCAAACCATTCCTTAGAAAATTTGTGTTAGTATTTTTTGATGATATACTAATCTACAGCAAGTCTTGGAAGGATCATGTTGAACATGTTGACAGGGTGCTACAACTATTGGAGGAGAAACAATTATATGCAAAAAGATCCAAATGTTTCTTTGGAGTCCAAGAGGTGGAATATCTGGGTCATATTGTATCTCATGAAGGAGTTAAGGTCGACCCTAGCAAAATTAAAGCCATTAAGGAATGGAAAATCCCCACATCCATAAAGCATCTGCGAGGATTTCTCGGGTTGACAGGGTATTATCGCAAGTTTGTTAAGAATTATGGGAGAATAGCAGCACCTCTAACAACATTATTGAAGAAAGATGCATTTTCATGGAATCTGGAAGCAACAAAGGCCTTCGAACATCTTAAGAGGCAATGTGCCAAGCACCGGTCCTAGCTACATCGGACTTCACAAAAACCTTTATTGTGGAATGTGATGCTTCAGGAAATGGAATTGGTGTTGTTTTAATGCAAGATGAAAGACCCATTGCTTTTGAAAAAGTCGTCCAATCAAGGGAAAGTTTTACACAAAGCTATTTATGAGAAGGAAATGTTGGAAATAGTCCATGCACTTAAGAAATGGCGACCCTACCTAATGGGAAGACACTTCAAGGTAAAAACGGATCATGATAGCCTTAAATACTTTTTAGAACAAAGATTATCCTCTGAAGAGCAACAAAAGTGGTCACAAAGATGTTGGGTTATGACTTTGAAATCATCTACAAAAAAGGGAAGCAAAATGTGGTGGCAGATGCACTCTCAAGAAAGGATGAGGATGTGGGAGCATTGTTGTGCGCCATTTCTATTATCCAACCAGATTGGATAGAAGCAAGGGAGGAATGGAAGAATGACGAAGAAGTGTGGGCACTTATTCGAAAGTTACAACAAGATTCCAGTATGTCTGATACATTTAGCTAGCAAAATGATTCGTTATGGTACAAAGATCGTTTATACCTTTGTAAGAATTCCCAGCTAAAACCAAACTTCTTCGCGCACCTCCAGCTGAGCCACTTTCTCCATCTTTAAGCTATAAAACCCCAAGCAGAGGTTCTGCAACTCCACATGAATCTATTTAATTCCCAACATCACATCCTGGATAGGTGTCTCATGTAATCTCCAGCGCTTCCACCTAAGTTCCTATATTTTGTTGTGACAAAGCAATCCTTTAGTCGGTCAAGAGCGTAGTTATAAACCAATCGTAGTGCTGACTGTCTATGAGATTCATATTGGCTTCGCGGATTCCGCACTTTAGTCTCTGATCCAGATCCCAGGTTGTCTTGCTGATCCTCATCGCGATTTCCTTGAACACACTACTGGTTGTGTTTCAAACTTAGGCCTTCCAAACTCCTTGTTCATAGCAGTCTGAGTGTCTGTTAATGATGAAAATAGATTATCAGTGCAGTACTTAATGTACCACATCAACGCGCGATCTTGTAGAGTGGCAACCAACTATGCTTTCTTCATACGATCATTTGTAATATTTTGTGTTGTCCACACATCCTTCACAACAAACCAAAATGGGTTTGGATCCTTATTTCCCAAGCCCTTTAAAACGGGTAGCTTCATGGTATTCGACATGTTGAACAGTGGCGAAGGTGGTGGCGGTGTGGGCGAAGGTGTATGTTGTGGAGGTGAAGGTGGAGGTGGTGTGGGTAGATGAGGTATTCGTAGAAAGCCCTTCCTTATCAACTAACAACGCTTCGTGGTGAGGCCTGTACTGCTCCATCATCATCGCTCGAAGGAGGTTCTATCAATGGGCTATATTCAGGACTTTCTCTCTCCTGATTTCTAAATATTCGTCCACTTCGCGCAGATCCAAACATCAAGGTAGTGGCATAACCTGATTTTCACACAAGAGAATTTTAATCCAAGTATTCAAAGATCCTAAATACTTGGGCTTTATGCAGATCCCAGTCCTTGCAATGGACCCATTTGTTGGCTTAGCGGTTTCTGACCCAGGTTCAGAGTTAGTTGCACCAAATAAATCACTACACTACTGGCCCTTTTGGCAACAATCCACAAAGCACAGACTGAAGTCTCACCCAAAGCAATATGGGGGGATGCTGGAACCAAGTTTCCACACCCAGAGATCAGCGCGATGTTGTTTTTACCCTAAATCTGCCTTCACGTAGATTGATAAGCCCTTATGGCTTATTTATGAAACTCCCTTTAATCAGCTTCTAGACCTCTGTAAAGGTCTACGACTATATTTTGCGGACCCTGAATAGGCGAGTCAACTACTTACGTGCATCAAGATTACCCTTTACCCAGTAATTACTCAGATCATCTTAAGTGTTAGCTAACTTCAACATACAACAAGATAATCTTTGCGTAAATAGTTAACATTAATTTCATTCATATAACAATATAGACCAATTAAAGTCGTGCATCAATACATAATTATTTCATAAACCCATCATTCATCACAACATAAAGCACATTCATATAAAACAAAAATAAAGAGATAACACGGGTATTTCTGCACCAATTTCCTATATTAATATTCAATTCAACTTACAGACTCTAGACTTCCTTGTGCCCTCAACTGCAGGGGTCCGCACACTCAGCTCCAGAGTCTACTCTAGGTCTCTACGCACACAGTTGCAGAGCCTTCCTTCTACTCTAAGACTTCTACTATCTTCCTTCTATTGACCCATTACATTCATCTTCATCATCGAAGACTTCCTTGGACTCTCTAAGACACACCTATTTATACAATCCCATGGTCCGCAGACCATGGGTAGATCCTAAAAAATCCGAATCAACTTACATAAAGAAGGGTAAAACCCTTTATGACTTTTTAACTATATATGGGCTTCGCGACCACAATTTGTGGAGACTTTACATTTCTTTACATAAAACTTGGGCTTTTTCCCCAAAGTTGACCTAGAGGACCCCATCCCAATAGGCCCCCAACTCAAAGATCGTGGCTCACCCTCGAGTCACTTGGCTGGTTACTGTGAAGATCCCCCAGCTCCACTTGTGCAACTGTTGCCTCACCCGCGCTCTACGTGGCTTCTTGCTTGATCTGCTCCACCAGCTGCTCTTTGGCTGGTCCTACACTGTCTTGCTTGATTTTCTGCTGCATACTCTGCAAGTTTTCCAATTTCTCTTGAATATTGGTAGAGACAATGTAGGCCTCATCCAACCAAGGCCCCAATCTAGCCTTAAGAATGACCTCTTTCTTTTGTGTTGCTTCCACCTATGTAAGCAGTTGTTTCGCCTCCTCTAGCTTGGCAAGGCGTTGTGCTATAGAAATGATGGGTGTTGTTTCCCTTACTTCATCATATTGTTGTTGGAGCTCATGGACCTCTGTATTCAAGACTTGCAAGGTGGGATCTTCCTGTAGAGCCATGACTACCTCCATAGCCTACTCAAACAATGCGGTGCAGTCCACCACCGCGGCATCCACCATCGCGACTCCATCCTTCACAGTGGCTTCATGTTGTTCCTTTACCTCTGATGGGGTTGAAGGTTGTGACTTCAAATCGAGTTTATTTATCTTCAGGTTCAGCTCGAACTGAACTGTAGCCACTTCCCTCTTGGCTTCGTGCACGCCTACAACCAACTTTCTGATCTTCACCTCCAATGGTGCTTCCTCTGGAATATGCAATTTTGGCACCGTTACGCATACTACTGCCACCGCAGCTACAAGTTAGGCATTTTGTGCTTGAGTTTTCTCCTTTGCTTATAGCGTCTCTGATTTCTCAGCGAACATTTGTTCATTGTTCACTTTGTATTCACTTATGAGGCTAAGCACGCTTTTCTCTCGTGCTCAGAACTCTGCAGTCACACCTGCCTACAATGTGTGAAGATATTCATTGAAGAGCGCAGATAGGTTGAGGCCGATATTCTTCAAAGAACTTATGATGACCTTGTCATTGGCTGCCTCCGGGCTCAATGATCCATCTGGCAATGTGATTGCCCAGAGATCCAAAGATTGAACCATCTCTACTGCCTGAGTGATCCCCGATGCCAAACTTGTTGATGCAGTGTTGATATGCCCTGCACCTACCTAGATCCTATTTGTCTGTATCTGCAGCTCGCACAAATCCTTCTAAATGGTACTTAGCGCCTACTGTTGTTGCTGCTCAAACTATTGTAGTAGTTTTGCAGTGGTATTATGCACCTTGTATCCAATCTCATCAAGGTCAGCGTTTGTCATAGTGATTGGATCCAACGACGGCTTGGTCACTTTTGATTTCTTCTTCAGCCCTTCCTTTCCTTGTTCCCTATATATTTTGATATGAAATGGAGTGCTCTGCTCCTCCTGACCACCGCCTCCCTAATCTGACTATTCCTCCTCCTCTATTTGGAGTGAAGGAGACTTACCACTACACTCAGAATCACACTCTTCTTGTTCGGCCTACTGTTTCACGACGCGCTCCGCTTCCACCCGAGCCTTTTCCTTGGCCTCTTTTTTGCACTTCTCACCCAACTGCGAACCTTCTGCTTGACCTACATGTGACTAGATTGGATGGAGAGTGCTAATCTATCGCCCAATGCTTAATCATTTCTTGAATGATGTCGTTCATGGCCAAGTAAGGGAGGTCAAACCATTTCTGTTGCGGATCCTTCCGTGCTTTGATGTACACATGATGGAAATTTGCTTTGAATTATTCATACTCTGGCATCTATTCAAACACTATCGGGGACAACCATGGATTTTGATTGATGTCCATTTGTAAACTGGCCTCCATCAATACCCAGAACACCTTGGTCTCTATGACCCACACAACATCTTTTGTGGCCCAGAGGGATGCAAACTATGCAGCCTATGGCGATCCTACATCCACAAGAGGAAACTGACTGTCCTCCGGCAAATCCCAAGCTACTAATATCATGGAGAGTAACAACCATGCGTAGCGGAATGTTTTACTCTCATCTTGCACCTCTCGATAGTTCGCGAGGAACTCACTACAAAGGTAGTGTGCCCAGTTGAACTACACACCCTCCGCGTACTATGCAGCCAAAGAAATCAGTGGCGCCAGAACCTTGTCTATGCGGAATTTTCTCATGAATTTCGCAACAAGGATCTGTGTGGCAATCTTCACCATGGGGTCAGTAATAGAGGTGATCGAGTACCAGTGTCGCTTCTTCATGAGCTTGAACTTATCCTTCATCCTCTCTGTGAGGTTGCACTCACTTGTTTTTCCGCCAAACTCCTTGGCTGGATTCAACCCTGAGTACTGCAACATCATGATCCAATTGATCAGCATATCGGTAATGGGGATTGGCGTGCTTAGCCACAAACAGTCATCATGCACCAGGGTCAGTAACTGCTTGATCACAATTAGGTTGATATTGGAGCGGTGGTAGTGGGCACCCACAATAGGTTCAGAAAGCCTAACTGATTCACTTCCTGAATCTAATCCACAAGCTCCAACATGGTGACACCTGATCCCTTATAGAATACCCTCTTCATACAATTTTTTGTTGCTAAGTGGGGGAATATCTCGTGGTCTGCCAAATCCTAGTCCTCCAGCTCCAAATGTGGAATCCGTGCCAAGCATGTACCTTCAAAAAGGACACTTTCCGACAACAGGGGTGTGGGGATTACGAACTTCTCTGTATTTGGATCTTTGGTGATTTTTACTTTTCCCTTGCGCAGAGGGATATAATTCAGCAGCTTGGATATAGGATCCACCCCCTCGGTGTTTATGTCCTTCACGCCCTCTTCGGCCTCCAAATCCACCACTTTCCCCTTCTCCTTTGTGCTTGGTTTTTCTTTCTTCTGGGCTTGTGTAGCAGCATGCTTCCTCGGTTACTCACGCATCGACATTGGCTTCTTCTATTTTTCCTTCTTGGGTTTGGGGACTTCTCTCACTGGTGCAGGTTTAACCTCAACATCATAGGAACAACAGCTGGAGATGCCATGCTCACAACCTCCGGGGCAGCTCCCTTAGAGGTGATAGTTCCTCCAGTGCTAGTAGTTTCAGTCGTACCTTGTCTGAACATGATGTCGGTAATGAGTTTTCAATCTAACTCAAGCAATCTGTCGAACATGGGGCTTGCAATAAAAGCTTCGAAGTACTCATGATTCATGCACACTAGACAACACAACACTGAAATTCTAAGGATGCAAACTTTTTCTCGCTGGATGGCCATGCGTAACTTATAGGCAAATTCAAATTCAAATTCGACCGTTTCCCCAAAAATCTGTCCATAAATGCTGAATTGGCAACTAATTTCCAAATATTTCACTCTTAAGTATAGCCTTAAATAATGCCCCCACACCCACCCCCTCGCTCCTCTTAATTGTCTCCTTATTGTCAAATCATGAACAGTGATTGTAACGGTCACTTTCTGGCTGCACACTTCTTCTAGTACTGTGACACCATCCTGTTTTGTGCAGACCCCCTATTGTGTAGCTTTAAAACTTGGGAAGTGTAGTTTATATTCTTGTGCCTCCTTGTAGTTTCCTGGAGTGCTAAGATTGTGCTACCATCATGTAGTCATTGGGCCAGATCCCCGGTGTATGGCTTCAATTGGCTTCCATTTACCCTTCCTGGAAATGGATCTTCATTCAACTTCGTGAGCTGAACTGCTCCACCATCTGTAATCTCTTTGATAACATATGGTCCCAGCCAAAGCATCTGAAATTTTCCTGGAAACTTATCAAATTTACTGTCATATAATAAAACCAAATCATTTACTTTGAAGGTGTGCAGTTTGATGTGTCGATCATGCTAAGATTTTTCGCATTCCTTCTGAACCTACTGATCAAATCTAGCTAAAAACCTATCTTCCTCGAGCTCTGTTAGATGCACAAGCCTTTCT
This sequence comes from Pinus taeda, assembly GCA_000404065.3. Taxonomy (NCBI): domain Eukaryota; kingdom Viridiplantae; phylum Streptophyta; class Pinopsida; order Pinales; family Pinaceae; genus Pinus; species Pinus taeda. The sequence goes on along the minus strand of APFE030719345.1, from coordinate 7,544 downwards.
TATAAGGCTCCACGGTCTGCCATTCCCATTAAAGCCACTATGCGTAGACTAGGCACAATGTACTCCATAGGCATCATGGCTTCTATGCCATAGACCAACCTAAAAGGTGTCTGACTAGTAAGCTTTTTACAAGTAGTTATGTAATCCCATAAAACTGCTGGTATGTGCATGTCCCAATCATTCCATTGTGCGTTGCAAACCTTTGTCAGTGCTGTTAGAAAAATACTATATATGACAGAGAAATGCAAGACATATAATATGCAGAAAAACACAAACACATAAACCCAGAGAGACACAGATATCAGGGGTTCACCCAGTTTGGGCTACATTCACCCTGAACAGCTAGTCCTTCCTTTCTATTATCCAGCAAAATGAAGAGACACAACCTACAACAAATCCGCTATAATATCCTCTGTTTTCTCTCACAATCTCATCTCTCTATTTCTCGCTCTGAGAATACACATCTATTACACAACCTCAATACAATACCCTCATACAAAGAGAGGGGTTTCCTTCTAGGGCAAAAAATCCTAAACTAAACATAAGTTCTACCGTCAGATCATCTGCCTAATGAATGGCCCAGATTGACTAGAAATTACTATACTTTTACAAGGCAATTTTGCATCTGTTTTTAGCTTCGGGGGTGCTACCCCCGAGCCCCTACAAGGGGATTGCTGGCCCTTGGACCCCCGGGGGGGGGGGGGGACAAGTGCCCCCCACACCCCCCCGTGTGGAGGGGTGTACAATCTTCCTAGGGTATACATCTGGCTGAAACAAAGACCTCTAAATAATCATGCTCCACACCCAACAAGTGCATTCTCCAATATCTTACTAAAATCTTCAACCGTTTCGTTGGCTTGAGGATGATATGGCCTACTCTTTTGATGATAAACCTGGAACTCTTTTATCAGCGTGCTGATCTTTTCATTGAGAAAAAAATTGTTCTGCTATCACTAATCAAAATCTTCATGCAACCAAACCTGGTCAACACATATTCAAACAAAAATTTCATTGTTGTTTCCCCTGTACAGTCCTCAGAAGCTGTGCCTCCGTCCATATTCGGTTGCGGTGATGATATCCCACACACCCGTCTTGTTGCCTGGAGGTTTAATTGGTCCTAAAAAATCAATTTCCCACTTCTCAAATGAATGCACTTGTTGGGTGGCGGATCCCCCGCATAACGGTTTTGGGGCTTAAAGTCCACAATTTTGGGTAAAAGTATGGTAAAGGTTTCGTGAAGTGCGCAAATTGTAATGAGTCAAATCAAAGGGTTTTCCGCCCAAAAATAATGTAAGAAAATAGAAAGTGAGTCGGCCTGCCCATGGTCCATGGACCATGGGAATGTATAAATAGAGCAAGGCTCTAAGGTTAGAAGGCAGTTTTTGGTTTTGGATCTTGAATGTTATGGGTTTATGAATGTGGCATTCGCTCTTAGTCTGCAAGTTCAAGTCATGGGTGATAGTAGTGGAGTAGGCTCTACAGCTATGTGTGCAGAGGCCTAGTAGAGTCCGCAGCTGTGTGCGCAGACCCCTGCAGCTGAGTGCGCAGGGCAGATCTGGTTGTAATGAACATGAGATAAATAAAGATAAGTGTTTCTAAATCATTGTGTGTGTTACGCAGATCCCTATGTTTATGATTATGTTCTGAGTTTATGCAAAGTTGTAAGACGTATGGGTGAGCACACTAGTTATAATTGTTAAATGTTTGCTTAAATACCTTAAGAAGTAGATCTGAGCTATAATAAACACATATAATAATAAGAATCTAGGAAGCACCCGTCACAGATCTACATGAAGGACAGACAACTACGCAGAGCAACACGAGTGCACAGATTGGATTGTGACCCCTCCAATCCCCATCTAGACATCCCTAGGGTGCGGAAACCTAGTTCCAACACCATCCCCTACTACCTCGGGTGAGACTTTAGTCCGCACTCCGTGGACTGTTGCTGAAAGGGCCAGTAGTGCAGGATTTGTTTGGCTAAAACACTTTTGAACCTGGTTAGGCCCCATCAAATGAACAAATGGTTCCATTGCCGGGATCGGGATCTGCCTAAGGGATGTCTGATGTCAGAACACTGAAACCCTACAAAGAAAGAGATTGAAGATTGGTTGGATCAGAAGCTTCACAAGTTCATGGTACATGAAAACGAAACTCTGTAGATATTTGAGGAGAGGTGGTTGGATTGCTACATATACATGGAAATCCACGAGATCTTCTTCACGTCCTTCTCGGCTGAACTGTATGAGTGGATCACGAGGCTAGCTGATAGTCATGGAAGGTGCAAACTTGATCAGCCCATCGTGTGGAATCCAGAGTTGGTATGCAGGCTAGAGCCATCTGATGATAAAATCGTACAAGCACTAGATCACTGGTTGGATCAGATAATAGGAGGGTTTATCACTGAATTTGTGATAGACACAATTGTGAGTTACAGCGAGGCAAAAAGACGCTTTCTAAAAGGATCATGAGGTAAGTAAATCAAATCATTGAATACTTGGATTAAAATGTTGTTATGTGAAAAACGGGTTATGTGCACCCATTGATGTCTAGGGTAACGCAGAGCGGAAGATGCTATAGAGGGACCGAAGGATTAGAGAATAGTCCCCTGATTTCACTATCACAAGAAAGTGAGGAGGAGCTCATAGGGTTCTCCCCGAGAAGCACAGTCTGATTGATAAAGCAGTGCATTCAACTGATACCACCGCCATCCACACCATCACTCACTTCACCTACAACAACCCCATCTTCACCTACCCCACCTTTGCCACCACTGAAGGTTGGAATGGCCAGTGCGATCAAGTTGCTTGTATTTAGAGGCGTAGGAAATGGGGAACCAGTTTAGTTCTGGTTTGTGGTAAAGGCAGTATGGGAAGTCCAAGGTGTTACAGATGATAACATAAAAAAGGCTACTTTGGTAAGCATGCTGCAGGATCGCGCATTGACATGGTATATAAAGCACTCTAGCAGTCATCCAAATGTGGGAATAGCAGAGATCCAAGATGCATTGAACAAAGAATTTAGCCAACTAAAATTAGAGACGCAGTCGATCATTGGGTTCAAGGAGATTGTGATGTTGCTAAGTGAAACCCCTTGGGATCTACATCAAAGATTGAAGAGTATGATCCGTGACGCTAACATGACGCTGACGGATGCACAACACCATGTGTGGTTTGTGGCATCTTTGACACCACATCTGAGGACAGCGTTATCACAACAAAAGATCTCGACCAAGCTAAAGCTTTAGAGATAGCGATGAGGTTGCATGAAACTCCAATACAGGATCCTAGGTTGGGAGTTCATCAAATCCACGCACAACTACAAAACCTATTCTTGGAGACGCAAAGCCTAAAGCAAGATAGGGCACCCCGACTAGAGGCACATGAAGAAGTGTGGTGTATCAAGTGCAAAGACCAAGGTCATGACAAGGACCACTGCCCTATATTCACGAAATATCTGGCGGGAGGAGGACTAATGCCATTGAGACTGGAAGTACAAGCATGGCCAAGTGCGGTGCTCGCACTCTGGTGTGCAATTTGTCAAGTAGGAGGAAAGCACGCAACAGACAATTGTCACCTATTGTAGAATTATACCCAGAGTCCGCAACAATTGTAATGAAAACTTCTGTAGATCAGTGGGTCATGATGAGCGAATGTGTTGAAGCTATAAGTTAATGATGGAGAGGACTCTAGCCTATCGAATGCAAACTAAAGCACGAGGTTTTGATCCAGCCGCGGGGCCACGCAGTGGATTCCAAGGACATGGACGAGGGAGAGGAGGAATGGGACTTGGACGAGGGTGCAGACAGCTGATCTATTATAATTGCGGAGGGCTGGGGCACTATGCTCATGATTATACTAACCCGACAAGAATATCTTATCCATACTGTGAGTAGTTTGACACTGATTTCCCAAATGTGCGAAAAGGGGGTATTACAGCCTACTCCAACTCAAAATATCCAAATGATGAGGTCTGAACCATGCGAAGAGGACCCTAGCATAAACATGGTACTTAGGAGCAATGCAATTACAGGGGAAGATGCGAGGAAACAACCGAGAGAAGATGTGAAGGTTCGCGATGCTCCTACAAAGGAACCTGACTTTGAGATGGAACATGTGAAGGGAAAATCCAAGGAAGCTAAGAAGAGCTTCACAGAAGCCTCTACTCTAGGTAGTAGGGATCCACTTGAGCCAGGAATGGATCCCTCTATGCTTACTACATTTTTGGAGACATGTATGATGTTGTTAGGTGACAATAAGGCAATTAAGGGACTGCAAGAGCTAATCGCTAGGTGCGCAGGGTCAGGAGAGCCACACATGGTCCAGAAAATTGGAAAACATGCTTTGCGCGTCAGGCGGGAAATGCGAATGACAACGCAAATTAGTGAGTATGAGATGGATCAGGTCATCCTGGATTTGGGGTCAGATGTGAATGTATTGCCAAAACAGACATGGGAACGCATGGGCAGGCCCTCGCTACAATGGTATCCTATTCAATTATGGATGGCCAACCAACAAAAGATCTTACCGATGGGAAGATTGCAAGGGGTGACAGTGGACATTGAAGGTGTAAGTACTCAGACAGACTTTGAGGTAATAGAAATTGTTGATGATAGTAATTCGTACCCTACGTTGCTAGGAATAGGTTGGGCCATAGACATGAATGGGGTCATCAACTTAAAAAAATGGAAGATGATATTCGAGAAAAAGTTGCTCCATGTAATAGTTCCACTGGACCCAACTGAAGGAGTACGCTACACTAAACTTGTACGCGATGAAGATAGTGACAATGACCTAGACTACATCTACTAGATAACAGCGCAAGACTAGGAATGGGTGAATCCAATGGCTAATGGGAGAATCTCATGGGAACGCGACAGTTCCTGCACGTCGAACTTAGATGAAGAGATAGAGCGATGGCAGAACCAATTGCATGAGCAAAAATGCTAAATTGTAATATGATGATTAGATCATTGCGACACGTGATAACCGAAGTAAGGAAACTGCCAGCAGATGACAACGGCACAACAAGCAGGGAGGAATTCATAGGCCAATGTGGAACTACACTTATAAAGAAAGAGTGGCATAGGGTACAAAACAGGGCGCTGCACGTAGGGTGGAGTACGCCTTGGAAGACTAGGTGGAATGGGCACGAATGAAGAAGGCGGCTACATGTACGGGTGCGAGGCCTTCAGCATCGAACACGACCTGGGAAACCAGGATGAAGTGGTTCGGGCGCCTGCCTACGATGAAGGATGCGACCGCATGCTGTACAACCACCGCCCCAATTAAATCTGTGCATGCCAAGGGTTCGATGGGACAATAGGACCATAAACAAAATAGGGAGTACGAAGATAACCCTGTCTGCGATTAGATGCAAGAAAACCAGGAAGGCAGAGATAATTTCTCTGACCACCAACCTTGCAGTTCAAATTGAATGCATGGACCCAAGCAAAGGAATTCAGCAGTTACATGAAGCCATTCGACGTGGTAGCTTGAGACTTCGTGAGCTCGATGGAGAATGGGCACAGTTGAGGAGGAAAAGCGTGATGTTGGACACTGAAATCCGCCAACTGAAAATCAGAGTCATGCGAGTCGGCCACGCAAATCTGAGAATAAGGGGACCCGACCTAGCTAGTCCTACTACGGTACTAGGATGAGCTGCGACCCTGCTATCATGGTTGCGATTGCACCCAACAGGGGCATGAACCATATACAACAGAACATGATAGGCTACTG